>JBBMOC010000149.1:147942-160442 GCA_037975185.1 Centropyge bicolor
CACACACACACACACACACACACACACACACACACACACAGTGGCAGGCTGTGTCTCTGTTATCAGCTGAAAGTTCTCCCACATCTCCCTCTCCGTCCACTGTCCCTCCATCCTGCCTGTGAATGTGTCAGCCCTGCCCGTCTCACTGCGCGGTCACTCAAGGAAATGAAGTGAGATGGAGAGCAGCAGAGCATGTGGTGTGTCACCGAGGAGGGTCTGTTTGATCGATGGAGCGGAGAGAGTGTACAGAGTGGAATGAGAAAAAGAGTGGAGCGAACATTGAGAGGGGTAGTCTGGGACACTGCTCTCACATTTGTCTGCTCCAGCTAAATATAAATGTATGGAGGAGCGGCGCTGCAGCGAGGTCGTCCAGAGACACAGAAGGGAGTTTTTTTGCCCGGCTTCATGCCCCAACACCTCCCCTCTCTGGCTTTATGGTCCCTGCCAGGATTTTTTGTTTTAACGCTGATTGTTGTAGGTAGTAAGCAGGAGGTGAGCTCTTTCTCCGTCTTTCATCAGTTGTCTCTTATGAGATAAGCACCAAAGCCCTTTAGTACCCCCCCCCCTCCTTCCTTTCCCTGTTTTTTTACTCTTTCTCTCCCACTCACTTTCTATTCCACTCCCACTTGTTCTCCTGCCTGCCTGCTCTTTCTCTCTACCTCCCTCTGCTCAGGGGAGGTGAGTAATCTTTTTTTTTTTTTTCTGGAAGAGGAGAGAAGGAGCTGTGGCCCAGCTTGAGATAAAAGCTCTAATAATAGTCGGCGCATCCATCTCTCCATCCATCCATACATCCACCCGTCCCTTCGTCCATCCAGCGAGCGGTGGTGTAGCCTCAGCGACCGAGTGAGCGTGCTCGCTGCGTTGCCGTGGTGATGGCAGAGGTGCAGGCAGCCGGCTAATGTACTACTTCTGTTTGTGTTCCCGTACCAGAAAAAGGCAGAGGAGGCTCACAGGATACTGGAGGGACTGGGACCCAGGGTAGAACTGGTGAGTGAAGACTTTGATTTCATGTCATGTTTCTCTTGTTCTCTCTGTCTTTTTCCTGCTCTCATGTCTTTGTAATATTGAAATGTGGCAACATTTTATTGAAAGTCAGGTTAGAGGGATAAAAGACGCTTCGGAGAGATGAGGAGCAAGTCTGACTCCCATGATGTCCCCAGCTGCCAGACTATATTAATATGATATAATATTTTACTCTACTCAAAGCTCCATTAACTAATATTAAACCTATTGATATTGAACACTGAGTGAGAGGACACATCAGGGTGCAGTGTTGCAGCCTCGCCTGGACCTAAATGCATCAGTAGTAAAAAGTCGACCCTGCAATCACTTTTCATTCAAATTTTACAGACGACCTTTGCAATAAGATTTTGTCACTGCTTTGTTTTTGTCCTAAATTTGCTCACACATACTCTCACACGCAAACGCTCACCCAGTGAATTTGATCACTTGGTTCTGTTGAATGACGCTACACCAACCAGGTTCTCCTCTGCCGCTCATTGCAGGTGAGATGTGTGGATTGAAATCGATCAGGTTATTCTGCCAGTGAGAGCTTTCAGTTGTTCCTTATTTGATGAACCTTTCTGCAAGAATTGAAATCCTACATTCATTCTGCTTGGAATCATATTGATGTTGGATAGAGCGGCGTCATTTGGCCTTTGTGTTTCTGCTTTTTACAATGTGTTGTAACTGAAACTATGTTTGATCTGTTTGTTCCTTCTTGTGTTCCAGCCTCTGTACAATCAGCCTTCTGATACCAAGCAGTACCATGAGAACATCAAAATGTGAGTCACCACACACATTGATAAATGCTTTATGTCTCACCATCAAAGTATAACTTCACACTGCTGAAGAGTTTAAGCATCAGTGATTTTCAGGAGCTCACCACAGACCCCTCAGACTGATGTTTGTTTTGTATATTGTACATACAAAAATCATTTGTTGTGAAATATATATCAGTTGTGAATAACACAACAAGCAGCACTGATGCTCTGGAAAATTGAATTCTGGAGTAAAGTGAAATTCTCATAACAGTTCAATTGATGAGAATGTTAGAATCTGTCAAAGGATGAGAAAACGTTGACACGAGAAACACGGAGAAGCTTCTTCTGTTATTCATTGTATTTCTAGGAGAGACTTTTGTTCGTGTACAAATTCAAGTTGAATAATATAAATGGTGAAGATAATTCCTGTTTTATTCCGCCAGTGGGTACTGATACTACTACTACTACTTCTAATATTTTATATACTATTAATACTACAACAAGTAGAAATTGAAACTGAGACTCACCACTTGTCTCCACCCCCTCACCTCAACTCCCCCTCCCCCCCGGCAGACCACAAAAAGAATGGCGTTTCAGAGGAGGATGTGAAATTGTCATTATGTAAACTTACTGGAATAAAAGTGCGTAACAAGGACATCTTAATGCAAAGACCTCATTGGGAAGGACCTGCACTGTCGGTGTGAACCAAGGTTCAGTTTGAATGTGGCACACGCACCAATGAAATCAGCCGGCAGATTAAAATGTCTAAAATGATTTTGTTTACAGTCAGTCTTTCTGTCGTGTTTGAATCTATTCTCACAATTTCTGCTGTAATGCAGGAGTCGTGTTCCTTCGTGTTCCTTCGTGTTCAGCATTTTATACCTGATTCAGTTTTTGAATTGAGTACACCCGTTTTACTCTTTTGAATTATATAAAAAATATTTTTCATTGAAATGGTTTGAAGACTAGTTGTTATTGATCGTGAGGACCTTGAATATGTGATTAAAGGCTTCAGTAGCTTTATTTCACAGAGGTTATTTTATACTGTTGAGCTGACGAGATGGTTTATATTCTTGTCACATAAGAAAAAAGATTTGTTGAAAATAATTTGCGACGCTTTTACTCTAAATAGCGATGTAGCTTCAGATCATTTGGGCTCAAACTAAAGTTGCATTAGTCAAGAAACAAAAACAACAAAGGAGAGATGTTATTATTGCCTCTGAAATCGGCACTAAAATCAGTATTGATTTCTTTTTTTCCCCTGATATTATGACATGAAATATTAACAGCAGATGCCTGTTCAGCGTCCACTGCTGCGTTGGATGAATGATCAATCACTCATGTCAATGTCACGTCAGTGGGTATCTGCAGGAAGGGGGGCAGAGAGGACACAAGGTGGCGTGGCCCTGCCATGTCTATCAATAAGGCTGATATACATCTGTAATCTTTTAAGGGCCATAATTCACTACAGCACATCAAAGGCCTGTGGGAGGCTTCTAGTAGCTCGTCTCCACTGTTGGCACTGTGGTTTGGGCACAGTGGCATACCACAGGACGTGTCTGACCTCTCAGCCACACACAGCTCTGTCTTCACTCCTTTTGATCCCTGCACCGTTTGATCAGTATTATTGCCTCAAAGGCATTAACTGAAAACTCTCTGTGCCTGTGTGTGTATATGTGTGTGTATATGTGTGTGTCTGTGTGTGTGTCTGTGTGTGTGTCTGTGTGTGTGTCTGTGTGTGTGTCTGTGTGTGTGTGCGTGTGTGTTATTAAATACCACCGTGCTGCTTTGACCCAGCACAATTGACTTCTTTGTTTTGCTAACTGGTTTGATAACCTTGGCACTCGTCCCTGCTGGGTTAGATGAGTACCAATATCAGTGTGGAGCCCATCCCAGTTCATCTCCTGCACACACACACACACACACACACACACACACACACACACACACACACACACACACACACACACACACACACACACACACACACACACTTTCTGCCTCTGCCACTCAGCTGATGATACATTTACCAACATCGTTATACAGACTTCTCCGAAAACAAAATCAAACTTTAAAGTCTTCTCTCAGTGTGTGTTTACCACGAGAGAACATCTGTCACGAGTGTGTGTATAAAGAATCTCTCAGCCATCATGTTTTGGAGGTATTATGATAAATTACAGTGTTCTCCAATATCTCAGAAATGGCACAGGCTTAGAGCAGGACAAAGGAAACCTTTCGCAGGGCTTCAGGGCTGCTAATCTCTCTCTTGCCATCTGGTGTCCAGAGGACAATGCCATCTCTGTCTTTAAAGGGCTTAATCTATCAGTCCTGTTTTTGCCATACCAAGTTAGTTCTCACCCATTCTGTGCCACAACAAATGTGGATATCAACAGTATGTAGCTGGATTTGGCCATATTTGTCTTTTCTGTTGCAATGGCTTGGTTCAATATGTGTCTGTTTGTTTGTGTGGGAGTGTTTATGTAGGTTGGGGGTTAAGGCTGTTTAGATTTAACTTGGGTTTGTTTTTGCAGATCACATGTTTGGGAAATGAAGAATAGGTCATCCTGTGTGTTTATCCCTCTAGACCCTAAATGTTATCTTGCTAGCATCCAGTTTTCACAAAGCCCATATCCCACCAGTAGCCCACTTCCTTGTCTTCTTCCCTCGCCTGTGACCTGAAGGACCCTGCGGTTCAGCTGAAGTGACTAATGTAGAATAAGATTACATTAATCAGCGGGAACGTGACCTTACAGCTGACAGATTAAGTGTCAGGAATAAAATTCTGTCTCGCAGCAGAGAAAGAGACAAACTGAGTGGCTGCCTAAGGAGATTACTGGCCCTGACCTTTATTTGAAGCACTGTGGCTGCCTGTTCCCAGACCAGACAAGTTTTATAAGTTTGGCTCACCTCGCTGTCCTTTCCACCCAGAAGCAAGTTTGAGTTTATCGAGCGGCGGCACACAAGGACAGGCATTGTTTGTGTTTGTGTGTGTGTGTGTGTGTGTGTGTGACAGAGAGTGTGGTTTTTGTTTGTTTATTGGGCAAAGAAGTGAAGCAGAGAAAGCACAGAGGGTAGGAAATTTGTACCTGAGGAACGTCACATACTGTACGTAGATTTATGATGTGACACATGTGATGAAAGCCAAAGCACCGTCTGAATTGAGTGTTTTCTTGAATGTCCTCACATTATCCCTTCGCTTCTATCCCTCTGTTTTTTTTTCCCCCCATCCCTCTCTTTCTTCATCCCTCTCAGAAACCAGGCGATGAGGAAGAAGCTCATCTTATACTTCAAGAGGAGAAATCATGCTCGTAAGCAGTGGGTAAGTAGAGAACTCAACTCTCTGCTGGGACTCAGCCCGTGACGGATGACTAGTGTGAAACTGGGCCAGCTGCTCCTTGAAGTGAGTGGCCATTTTAGGCAGACCAAAGAGGAACAGCGTATGATCTGTTGTCAGTACTCGGTACTGTGCCCCGGGGAAGCGATTACTTTTGAAGAACAAAATAAATTCTCTCACTGTCATCTGAAAGAGATTCTTTTTATACTTCTGTTGAATTCACTGTCAGCCAAGCCCTTATAATGAGCATTGTACAGGGTGAGTCTGCGCTCTCGTCTGCCAGTGACTGAGTGAGGCCGAGCCAAAGAGCATGACTATAAATAAAGCAGGGATCAATGGGGTGAGCTCTGATGCTAGAGCCAGGCAGACATCTTAAAATCTACTGGCTTGACAGAAAATCGTTATTGCAAATCAAGTCCACAGTTTTACTATGAAATTTGCATCTATCCACAAATAGGAAATATGATGGGAAAAGACCTTTTTTAACTCCTTCCAACCACGGGGAGATGGTGCCAGCAACAATTCTCCCACTGCTCCATGTTTGTTGTGTGTTGCATGTTAATGCAAGGCCACAGTTCAAATGCAGCACCTGAGTGGTGGGCCAGTGTCCAGTCTTCTCTTGTGTTGTGTCTAAGTGGGGGAGGTAGCTGCTCGTGGGCAGAGCGTGGGGAGACATCACCTTGTGGTTTATGAGCCTACTGAGGGTCGTGTCTCCACCAGGTTTAATGGTCTGCTTTACAGCCTGCCTGCGAGGAAGCTGGGAAAACAGCGAGCCGTCGTCTGCCAGAGTCGCGGCTCAAGGCCAGACTCCCCATAGAATACCAACATATCACTTTGCCCCCAATGAACACGTAGAGGTGGTTCATGATGGGACACGAGAGACGGGCGGAGAGCTGAGGAGGATTACTGAATATAATCTGTAAAAAAAACCTGAATCTTTCAATGTTGGGTCAGCCTAAAATATCACTCTGTGCTTTGGGGGATGTCTTGTTTTAGCAGTCACTGTTAAATGGTCTGTAATTGTACTTCCTCAGACTTAATGGTCTATTAGTTTCTAGTCTTGGGATCAAAGGGACGACGGAAAGAGATAGTGTTGATGTTGAAGTGGGTCTGCAGTGGATTGAGATCTTTGTCCCTCTGTGGTGCTGCAGGAACAGAAGTTTTGCCAGCGCTATGACCAGCTGATGGAAGCCTGGGAGAAGAAGGTGGAGCGCATCGAAAACAACCCGCGGCGCAGAGCCA
The DNA here is from genome assembly GCA_037975185.1 of Centropyge bicolor. Lineage (NCBI taxonomy): Eukaryota > Metazoa > Chordata > Actinopteri > Pomacanthidae > Centropyge > Centropyge bicolor. The sequence goes on from JBBMOC010000149.1 coordinate 154,282, forward strand.
AGGAGAGCAAAGTGCGGGAGTACTACGAGAAACAGTTCCCAGAGATCCGCAAGCAGAGAGAGTTGCAGGAGCGCATGCAGAGGTGAGATCACAAGATTACTCCTCCCTTTCACTACAGGCAACAGAGAAGAAGACACTGTGGAAGTGACTCATTTACTCTGACTTGTTACTGCTGTTATTGCAGAATGACTGTGGATTAGTTTCATTGTGCAGCGCAGGTGGCTCCGTTACAGCCATGTGTGGGCAGCTTTGACTGGCAGGCCCTCTGTGTTTTCCCTTTGCAGCCGTGTTGGGCAGCGAGGAGGTGGACTGACCTCGTCTGCAGCTCGCAGTGAACATGAGGTCTCTGAGATCATCGATGGAATATCAGAGCACGAGGTAAGCTCTTCTCTTCAAGACGGTTTGCACCTCCACCTGCTCTCCTGCACCATCTGTGTTCACACTGTTCAGGTTCAAACACTGTAGTGGCTTAACATCTGGATATCTGATTGTGTTGATTGACACTCACACACACACACACACACACACACACACACACACACACTAGTCTCTAAGGTAGTGAATGAGAACTTTAAATACGAGAACTGAAGTAGGCCAGGTCTCTATAAAATGATAAATCTTTGCCTTCCTTCTACACAAACGTATAAACATACACATAATGATATTCATGAATATGATTTAATTTTACTTGCAGTACATGGTAATAAAGGCGCAGAACAACATCATAAAAACATAGCCTGCAGGAGTGTGACTCAAGCCGTCTTAAATCACTGCAACACAGTTTTGTTTCAGAGGCATGTGCCACCAAATAATTGGCACGTAACACAGCTGTTGATGGTAATGTATGCCACTGGAATATATGTGGTGGTTGAGTTAGCAGGGCTAGCCAAAGCTAAATACTAGCCCTTTAAGGCCAACACAGCCAAGCGGCAAGCGCTGCCGCACAGCTGCTTTCAATTGAAATGCTCCCAAAACTTTGATAGTTTCTGGTGGTTTTTACTGGCTGTCTCTTTTTTACAGTCTTCCCTGGTTTCTCTTTCTTCCATTTATAATGCGCGCAGTTGACACATAGCGTCAGCTGTTGGTGCAGCAGTAATTATTGTCTCGTCCGTTGTAGGATAAATGATAAATCTGAACTTGGAGGCAGAGAATGGTAAACATCAGCATGGGCTACAAAATCTCAACCATGTGATAGCCTGCAGATTTTGCTGCTTTTGGAAAAGTTTCAGTATCAAGTGTCAGTCTTGTCCAAGAAAGCATTTTCTCAAGCCCTCTGAGGCAAATTATGTAAATAAAATTGGCTCGTCTAGACCTCAAACATACCAGCCAAATTCAGACTTTTTGGGCTCACAGGCTTCACACTTCAGAAATTCAAAGCTCACAGTTCACACATTTTGGGTCCAGTTAAAACCAAATATGCCTGATTCAGCCTACATGGCTAAAAGAGGTTCAACAAAAAGCACACTGGCTTTATATTCAATTATACAGGAACATGCAAATGAAACGCAAACACGCTGACTGACCTCACCACATCAATGTCTTGCTTATCATAGATGTTAAAAGCCAGCATATGTAAGAGATTTGCTGGGCCGGAGGTGTCAGACTCAGAGGCACTGCTCTTGGTTGTTGAGGATAATTGGTGGAGGACCGTGCTCTGAGCAGACATTGCTGTGAGATCCACCAGTCACACATTAGACCTGTTCCTCTCATGTCAGCCAGGACCCATTAAGCTGAGCAGCGTGTCCAACTGGGTCGTCTCGTCTCATCTCAAGAAATGTTTTCTACCTTGTTGCTTTCTCAGAATAGCACAGCACCTTTCCTTTCCTCCCCTCCCCTCCCCTCTCCTAACCTCACACATTATCTCATTTTAATATTTTTTCTTTTCTAGGTTGTTTGTTGACGAGTGACAGACAGACAGACAGACAGACTTTATTAATCCCTTTGGGAGGTTCCCTCCAGGAAATGGACATCTCCATCGTTTCTCCTATATTGCACTGTTTAGAATACAAAATATAAAGTAGAATATAAAGTAGAAAAAATAAAAAAATCTAAGAATAGACACAATAAATTAGGCAGTAGAGATAACAGAAGTTTGAATGTGTATACCTGAGTGTGTACAAGGTACAATAGCAGCAGTGGTAATGCTAATACTATAGTGCATTATGGTAAATATAATCTAGTAATATGGTACTACAGTACTATAATAACAATACAATATAAAATAATACAATATAGCATATAGTAGTAGTATAATATAATATAGCATATACATTGTATGACATACATGTTCATGTATAATATAATGATATAATAATGTAATGTTATATATACTACACTCAACTACATATAATGTGCACAATATAATGACAGGAAATGTTTTGAAGGAGTTTAGTCTGCTGAGTCAACAAGACACCTGAACATCCTCCTCTGAACTGCTCCACACTTCAGAAACAATGTTTTACCGCACGAGGTTTCACACAGTTCATGTATAAGGAGCAGGCTGTCAGATCGTCTCCCTCTCAGAAACCAATCCACTCACTCCAGGATGTTGCTTTTCTCTGTGCGGCTTTTGTTTGTGTCAGAACACCGAGAAGCAGATGCGACAGCTGGCGGTCATTCCTCCGATGCTGTTTGACGCTGAGCAGCAGCGCATCAAGTTCATCAACATGAATGGATTGATGGACGACCCCATGAAGGTGTACAAGGACCGGCAGGTTATGAACATGTGGAGCGAGCAGGAGAAGGACACTTTCAGAGAGAAGTAAGGAGCCGGCAGCCGTGATGGCAGACATCATTCATTCTTTGATTAGAAAAATATCTCCTTTATCCTCATTTCCTAGCAGCTCGATTGAGTTTTGTTGGTCAAATATACACCTTGATGATAACAGTGTGACATTTGGTTTTGGCATTTTGCACCTGGAATACAATCTCTATCTTTTTATTTTGATCAAATCCCATATTGGCTTCTTGCTCCATTCTCACTTTGCACTTTGCTCTGTGCTCAAGAGCTTTCTTTTACGCAACAGAATGAAGTATATCTTTACTTCCTGTGAAATATGTGTGACCGATACAGGGTCCGTAATCTGTTAGTAAGGAAGTGAATCTTCCCCTTTCGTGAGAAACGAGAGGAGGCATTTCAAGCTGCCAAATCGAATCAAGCCCACACAGTGAAATCAGTGACTTTAAAGCCTACCCACATGCACAAGGAAGAGCTTCACTTTCTTCTTCTGATCACTCTGATCCAAATCATACAGTAAGATATTTGATCATTTCTTAGATGCAAACATTTTTGACCTTTAGGATTAAGAGATTTTTTTTACCTCTGAGATCAGTGTTTTTATTTTTTAATGTTGGCTAAATCTTTTCTTGGTGTCAGTACAGGCGTAATCTTTGTCTTGTTTTCTGTGATCGACTTTATCAAATGCCAATCATTTTGAATCATTTCAGCAGCAAGTAATAGTTTCTTTGTTTTGCTCCCACAGGTTCATCCAGCACCCCAAAAACTTTGGTCTCATCGCGTCTTTTCTGGAGAGAAAGGTATAGATTTGTTTTCTTTTCGCTGTCTTTCTAAGTGATCCCGTCTTCTCAGGAAGTGATTGTTAAAACAGTGACATTTCTTTCATGTTTCAGACGGTGGCAGAATGTGTGCTCTTTTACTACCTGACCAAAAAGAATGAAAACTATAAGAACATAGTGAGGAGGAACTACAGACGCCGAGGAAGAAGCCAGGTATTTAAAAAAAAAATCTGCTTTATGTCAAAGCCCAGTCACACGACAAACTGTAGCAGCTGCTGTGGGTTTACTTTTCTAATGACAGTAACTGAAACTGGATCTCCATTTCAGTCATTACACCTGGAGCCTGGTGCCGTTCTCTGTATCAGACTGGGATGTTAGTGAAGCCTCTGATTTTATCCAGTTGGACAGAGGGAATAAGTTGCATTGACATTTTTCCTATGTGGAGTTGAACATGTTTAAACTTGTGCAGATAAATGGGAGGTATCCGGTGCACAAAACCATCATGCAAAAGGATTTAAACTCTTACTGCTGAGCCAATGAAAATGGGCTATTGCATAGCTTGTGTCCTGTGCGAGCACTGCCTCAGCCTCGCTACCAGCGCTGGGGCCGGAGTGATGTCAGTGAGTGTAAGCCACAGAACTCCCATGATGAAGAGAGAGAGAAACGCCAAAGGTCACACAGCTGTGCTGATCAAGTGCCACAATTAGCTCAGCCCTATCATGTCAGCACTGTTTCCATACCGACAGCTTTTTTACACACAGGTCATTTCTATTGCTAATGAGCTCCTAGTTATTACTTAGCCTCAGATCGGGTGCAGGCCTTTAAACCTCCTGGTGGTGAGAGCTGAGGAAATGGCACATTAATTTACTGGCGACCTTTTCCTGTGGGTACGAGCACGGTGTCTCCTCATCTTTCCTGAAGAAACCTCCGCTCATTACCTGGTGGTTGAGTAGCAGCTAGCACTCATAGCTCACGGTCACAGAGGGAGGTAGCTACAGAGGAGGAACAGAGAGTCCGGTGCTACATGTCAGAGTGACTGCAAACGCTAATAGAGATTATGTTTGAGTGGTGGAGAGATGGTGAGGATAAGGAATAGCTCAGTGTAAATGTGAATGTGTGTCCAGGCTCCAGAGTCTTTTGTTGCCCACTCTGTTGTCTTCTTTAAATGTCTCTGGATCAGCTTGGTGCCTGTTTAGCCGCAGCAGTAAGCGATCTTTACAGTTGGGCTGGAGAGAGATTATTAGGCTGATGATGCGTCGGGGGAATAGAAAGTGTCTGAGCAGCGCATGAGGCAGGGAGACCATTAACACCTACTGAGTTCTGGCCTTTAAATTGTTTTCAGTCTGAGTTCATTTCAAAGGGAGGGAGAGGACATTAGTGATGAGCAAATAGAGAAAAAAGTAGCTCCTGTGAGTGAGAGGTGCATTTTAATCTTGTTCGTCTCGCTGCCGTCTGGCTCTGCTCGGCCTTTTTTCTGAACGCTCGCCGCCCTTTCATTCTCCCGCTCTCTGTCCACATGTAATGCCTCTGTTTTTACGGCAGATATGGAGTAAAGAGATCACCAAAGGTTCACTGTTCTTTGGATGAGCGTTAGCCCAGAGGCAGAGCAACTGCAAATACACCAAATAGTGTGGAAGAGAAGAAGTTGTTATCCGTGTCAGCGTGTCTGCTTTGTCAGTATTAAGCAGTGTTAAGGTTTTTGGTCAGACTGCACGTCTGTACTGATCTGAACTCTAACCCTAAAAGCCCAGACAGGCAGGAAATTGGTAAGGAAGTGGTTCTGGGTGCTTAAAGAGCATATTTCGGAACTTTCACATCCTGTTTTGTTTTGCGTATGCAGAACATGAGTAGGAGTTTTTAGGTTGGTAACTATTCTTTACTTTCAACAACTGAAATCAAGTCGTCACAAATGTCAAATACAGGCATGATTTTTTTTTAATGTTTCTATGCTTTTGCAAGCACCATGGTGCATCGGTCTGTCGTGAAGAAGCCAGTCACACATCATGCTGTCTGCAGCGGTGTGCCAAAATACATTGATATCAGAATCATGTCTTTGATAACAGATCAGCCACAGGAAGTGCCTCCTCACTTACACCTGCTTTTTGCAAACAAGCAGAAGATGTCTGGTTAAAACAGATGGATTGTGATTGGAGGAGTCTCCTGAAGTGAAAAGGTCACTTTTACCTGTTGACATACTTGGACTCTTTTCACAGCTCAGTCAGGCATAGTGCAGTGTAGTGGCAGAAAAACAATGACCACCCTGTCCTGAGTCAGTGGATTGATTGTTATCTGCTTTCTATAAGTGAACAAAATTTAGGTAGTAACTGCTTCCACATTTTCTTGTTTGTGTGTCCACGCATTGATGTGTCTACGGTGTACAGGTTACGGGGGGGGGGGTCAGGATGTTTGTTGGTAAGTGTGTGTATCCAGTTACCGGATTATCTTTGTAACGGACTGCCTTGTTGTTGGCGTCTCCCTCGTCACAGCACGGTCAGCAGCAGCAGCAGCAGCAGCAAGTGCACCGGAGCAGCCAGGAAGACAAGGAGAAGGAGGAGAAGGAGAAGGAGGGAGAGAGGGATGAAGAAAAAAATGAAGCAGAAGACAAGGAAGATGGAATGAAGTGAGTCACCATTTGATACTTACTA
>JBBMOC010000149.1:165442-187181 GCA_037975185.1 Centropyge bicolor
AGGCAGGCAGGCAGCTGGATAATGGCCCCTGCTCTGCTTGCTGGAAGAGCCCATTTAAAGGAGCAGCAGGTAGAGAATGCCACATTATTTTGTTCTTGTCTTCTCCTCCACTGTTGCTCTGCCTCTGCCTCTCGCTCTGTCCGTCCCTCTCGGATGGGAGATGGCAGCGGCCCAGATTGGCAAGAGCTGTGGAAGATTTGGCAAGTGCCTCTTTCCCCCGCTCACTTTGTCTCTCCCCTCACTCTGTGTTGTTATAGACTGGAGAGAGGTCACATTCAAGATGAAAAGCAGGTCAGTCAGGAAAAATGTGAAAGCCTTTATGCTTTCTCATGGTATCAACATCAACTCCCTGTCTCCCCCTCCTGTCCCTCCCCCCTCTTCTCTCTTTGCTTACTCTCCACTTCTGTATCCTTTCCCTTTCTCCATTGTCTCTCTGGCTCAGTGGCTCTGCTCTCTCTATCTCTTTCCTCTCTCTCTCTCTCTCTCTGCTCTCTCTCTGCTCTCTCTCTTTCCTCTCTCTCTCTCTCTCTGCTCTCGCTCTCTCTCTGCTCTCTGTTTACTCTTGGACTGCCTGAGTGTGTGTTTGCGTCTGTGTGCTAGAGTATTAACAAGAGAGACAGAGAGAGAGAGAGAGAGAGAGAGAGGGTTCGAGTGAGTGTGTACTCACTCATGCGTTTGTGTGTGTGTGTGTGCGTGCGTGCCGCGGTGCCTGCTGGCAGACTGAGGTAGGGGGAGGGACGGACCGACAGAGAGAGAGAGAGAGAGAGAGAGAGGGAGGGAAAAAAAGAGAGATAGAGGAGAGATCAGATGAGGGGAGAGCGAGGCTGAGCACATAGCACCGCCCCACAGTCCCACTTTCCTGTGGAAGTCTTCCCAGACGACCGCCATTGGGGAGAGACACGGCAGAGAAGAACAGACCAGCACTCACCGACGCACAGGGAGGACAGAGCGAGAGGAAAAGGAGGGGAGAGGCCAGGAGCATGTGCTGTTTAGGAGCATGTCAACCTGACACCGGCTCAAGTATCAAGCCAGCTGGCAGGAAGAGCGCCGAGACTGAGCTGTTTTCATCTCCTCTGCTCTGGATTGGAAGGCCCAGCCCTGAAGAGCTTCCCGGCCGGCCCTCCAGAGATCAGACCGTCTGATAGTGTTATCCGCTGCAGGGCCACGAGACGACGGCCGGGGTGACAGGCATGTGACAGACAGGAACAACCACTTTCTGGCTGCACCAGGTGTTGATTGGACTTTCTCTGGGAGGAGCTAATGGGAATACAGTGTCCTGATTGGGTGCGAGGCTACCACCTGCTTTAGTATTGCTGCTGCTGATTGGATGTTTGTTCCATGTGTGTTGCTCCAGCAACTCGGGCCCTGAGTCAACTAAAGCTGCTTGGGATTTTGCTTTGCGTACTTGCATTTGATGGAATAAAGTGGATGTAGCTTGCTATAGTGACCTTTGACTTAAATGAAGTGCATTGTGATTGCTTCAGCTTCATGTGTGTTGTCTTGTTTGACTGTTTGTGACCTTATGCCACTGTTTGTGTCTTTGTGTGTCTGAGCATGTTTATGTTGGTGTGCACTCTGGCAGGTTGGAGGGTGTCTGACTCGGAGGGCAGTCTGCCCCCCCCCCTCCCCTCTTGTGAGGCGGCTGTAAAAGGTTAATAGGTGTCGGTCACGTGTCTCGGTCCTCTTGGAGTGAGTCAGACTGACCGCTCTTTTCTTCCCTGGAGAAGCTTTCCTAGCGATGCCTTTAGTGGCTGCGATGAATATTTCAGCTGAAAAACCTCTTCCACTTTAACACTTGACAGGTTGTAGGTGCGCAGCAGCTTTTAGACACCAGCAGCTCAGACTTGAAGATCACCTTTGCTTGTTATGGTAGTTCTTTTTATACGGGCATTAATAAATTCTCAGCATGACGGTGAATGTTGTACGTCTTCCAACAAAGTTCTTTTTTTATAGCAGTTGTTGCGTGTGACAGTGACTTATATCAGGGCAGAGATAAACAGATAGAGAGATAGATAAAACAGATAAGGCTTTACAATGGGATGGATTGAACTTCTGAAGTGTTGCTGTGCAGACAGTTTTGTGGATACTTTATCAGCTCTGCAGTGACGTGTTTATATGCATCATAATATCTTAATTATGACTGTTCGTGTACACATAAATAAACAGTCTTGTTAATAAAACCTAGAAATTAAACTTGCAAACATCTAATAGAGCAGTTTTTATTGCAGCTCTTACTTATTGATAGCATTATTCCATAAAGCGTTGCTATCAGTCGGTCTGTGGGATTAATGCGAGGGTTGAAATGACAGGGCTGTAAACAGCTGTCCTTTCCTCTCCTTTGGCTCGGACTTCTGCTTGTTGTCCTACTGCCTCCATTCCAAGTCCAAGGTTATCCCAGGAGGTGTTGGCTCTTTGCCTGTTTATAACACCACCCCCCGACGAGGCTGTCCTGTTGCCAGGACCTGTCAGGCTGGCACAGGAAACAAGTGGGTGGTGTAAGCTAAGCCTCTTACAACACACACTGTTAATGAGCTGCCTTTAGCTAACAGCAGACTCTCGGGGAGGGGGGGCACTGGAGCAAATTCTACACTATCTGTCTTTCACTCTCTTCCACTTACACACTGACTGTTCTCTACATCTCCTCTTTTAGCACACGCACACACACACTGAGCGGCAGTGTGTGTGCTTTATGACAGGTTGATCTATCACAGCTCGGGCCCAGCGGGTGCCTGTAGACTCTTGTGTAAGGCACGATCATGTGGTTGACTGGGTAAAGGACCAGGCTTTCTTGGAATTGGGTCACATCAAAGTCAGTCAGAATATGACACAGAGTGACCCCAGTGGAGAGCTAGTGATGTCACTGGTATGACTGACAGTTCAGCCACCACTCCTCTCTGTCTTACTCTCTGACTCTGTGTCTCTCTCTGTCTCCACTTATGGCATCAGGCCATGCTGCTGCTGGGAGAGCGGCTCTGTGTCTATGTTGCATTGTGAACTAAACTCCCAGGCTGTGCTACAGTTTTTGGCAGCTGTGTAGAGACAGATGTTTATGGCTATTGATTTACTATTGAGAGACTTCCATACTGTGCACTTAAAGAGATTGTGGTTAGACATTTGTTCATAGTTTATAAACCAAAATAACCTTTAAATGTACAATCTTTACAACAAGTGCACTTTGCACAGCTTACATAATTTTTTTTTTTTTTTTTTTTTTTTACAACTGCTGAGAGAACATCATTTGATGTGGAGTGGAGATGCAGCCGTGCAAGGCCACATGTCATCTATGTCAGTCTGTCTTTCCTGTCCCATCCTAATCCCTCTGCCTGTCCATCTGTTAATTCTAGGCCTTCTCCAGTATGGTAGGAATTGGTCCGCCATCGCCAAGATGGTGGGATCAAAAACCGTGTCACAGTGCAAGAACTTCTACTTCAACTACAAGAAGAGGCAGAAACTGGATGAGATTCTGCAGCAGCATAAAATGAAATCTGTAAGTGCTGGGAAAGTTTGTGAGCCGTGTTTGCTCCATGTGATACTGACCAAGTTCAGACATTAATGCTTTTTGTGCATGACCATGTTATTACGTGTTGTTAGAACTTTTCTTCTGTGATTGAAGGCTTGTTCTTATTTAGTTTGGGTCTGTCCTGACTCAGGAGAAGGAGCGAAAGGCCCGTCGAAGGGGCAAGACCCCGCAGAGTGAGGAGGCCAGTGCCCCATATGCAGCAGAGGAGGAGGAAATGGAGGGTTCAGGAGCCAGCGGCAATGAAGAGGAGGCCCCTGAAGATGGAGAAGGTACACCAGTCTTAAGAGCTACACGAATAATGCTAATTAGCAAAACATCTGTGTTACCTGCATTTATTATTTGAGGAGTTCATCTTTGGCATAATGAAATGCTTAGTTTTATTTGCAGTAAAGGGTTTATGAGATGTGTAACAGCATTTAATTATGTGAAATGATTAAAATGGTAAAAAGGGTAAAGTAAAGTAAAACAAAATGGATGCCTTTACATGGCTAGTTTATACATACACGACCTTTCAAAAGTTTGATATCACCTGCCACAATATCCTGAGTCAGTACAGTCAAAGTGCTCAGAGTTTTTGAAGGATCTTTCCTGCTTTTGGGTCAAAAGTCCTCAAATAGATGTTATTTTGTATAAAAGTTTTGCTATTTTGCTAAAAGTTTACATGGAGAACAAAATACTGTAGAATGGTTCAAAGATTCCTCTGAGCAACAGTGAAATACCAGGTTCCTGTTTCAGTCGCACAATAATGTCAAATGAAGCTGGAATTGACAGGTGTGAACAACCGGAGGCTATGCTATGGTTCACACAATAAGACTTGGATCATGGACGATTAGCTGAACTGTGGGCAGTTTAAACCTATTCAATACAACCACGGAGTCGACTGCAGAGGGCCCAGAGAAAACCCCAGATATTCAGAGCCCAAGTGCAGCATTGTGGTTCAATAATGATCTCGAGTCATTGACACTTTTCTGGACTGGAAAACAAATTCAAAGCTTATTTGGGGTGAAATGCTTGTAGCACTCTTCTCCCCCTGTCATGCAACATTGTGGAGACGTCGACCGAACGGAAGTTTTAGTCACATAATTCTTTTTCTGGGGCCCAAACTATTTCAAATGTAAATCTTACATCTGGTGTCTGAATTGTATTGTTTCATATATGTTGAAAAGCTGTAATTGAAGCAAAGAAGACAAACATCAATGAAACAGGTGATTCCAAACGTTTGAGTGGTAGTGTCAACAAATCTGTCACAAATTCTACCTTTAGGAAAACTGACAATGGCCACTTCTAGGTCTTTTGGCCTATTTGTAAATGGGGAGGACAACACATTAGAAACACCTCAGTATTGTCTGTACACAACAGTACACATTTATTTGAAGTAATACCTCTCTGACAGTGTTGAAAAATGAACGTCATTGTATTTGTAAAGGTAGAATTTGTGGCTGAGCTGTTGTATTTGATCAAAATGTACCGGTGTACCTACCAAAGTCACACCTGATTGTGTATAATATAATGTAACAGTGTAAGTGTTTGAGTAGCTCCCTTTTAGCTCGAAGACTGATTTTCTGCTCTGACAAATATCCTGAGAATCCCTCTGTAGTTTGTTGGTAGAAGTATACTGTGCAGACCACACTTCCACAATAGAGCGCCGAAGCCCCGGGGGATTTCGTCCATCATCCCAATTGGTTTTGTGTTCCTCCTTATTGTGCAGTGAAACCTGATTAGGCAGAAGACTGGCACTGTGAAGAATCTGGTTTAGGAGAGCGAGATGGGGAAAAGATGGAAGAATAAAGGACAAGGAGATATAACATGATTTACAGTAGGAAGCCGGTCTTGTCTTCTCATCTGTGTTTCCTTTTGTCCTGGCAGGTGGAGCCAACAACAGCTCTGACACAGAGAGCCTGCCCTCGCCACACTCATCCGAGGACAGCAAGGCTAAAGAGGAGGGCTCGAGCAGGTCAAAGGCCAGCTCCAACTCCGGGGACAAGGAGGCGGCCGGCTCCGACGTGGGCCAGGCAGGAGACGAGAAACCTCCCGTCAAGGAAGACGTGGACTCAGCCATCAAGCAGGAGATAAAGACTGAGACTGGGGAGCCCAACAAAGAGCAGCTGCAGCCAACACCACCCAGCGATGCCACCGATAAAAAACCTCCCACAGCAGAGACGGAGGAAGTCAAGAGCTCCAGCAAGAGCTCCAAGAAGGACCACGGGGCCAAAGCTGGCTCCCATGGGGACAGTGACTCTAGTGCCACTTGCAGTGCTGATGAAGTGGAGGAGACAGACAACACAGACAAGAGCAGGTAAGAACTTGTAGCAAGAGCTAAAGTGGAAATAAGAAAAAAAAAAAAATCCCTCTCGCGTAGATAAAAATATGTTCTAGCAAATATCTTTCCTGTTGTGTTTTACTCATGACATCATTGGGGCTGCTTGAGATTATTAATGTCACAGGGCTTCTGGTTTTTGAGCAGCGGTTTACTAGGTGTCCTACTTCTCTGGTCGACCACAGCAGACATCAAAAATACAGCAGCGAGGGTTTTGAAGTGTTATTAGTTGCCTAGCTACACTGTACAGCAGCGAAGCCATATTTGGAAAGCCACTTATGTGTACACCACAGGTGGCTCTTTGCTGTCAACCAGAGATTTTATTTGTACTCTGTATGAATGAGAATTTATATTTACTGTATATATGTGTGTGTGTGTGTGTCTGTGAATGAGGCCACAAGAAATGGGTGTCAAAGTGCGTGGGAGGAGTGATTAGTCCTGTTTGCACGGTATTTGTTCAATTTTTTCCATGACAGCAGACTACATGTACTGGCAGAGCCAAGGGAAACGCTGCCCTCTCTGCCAAAGCAAACAAAGGGAGCGAGCGAGTGTGTGTGTGTCTGTGTGTGTATGAATGCATGTGTGTGCACACTTTTGTGTTGTTGTGCATCAAAGTGTGTGTCTGTCTGTGTTGTGTGCTTTCAACAGATGTGCGAGACATGGATATGGATTTTTACTTGCAATTCATCTCCCCAGTCTCAGGCCCTGTCAACACACACGCACACACACACACACGTGCACAGATCCCATGTATTCCTGCTGTCCCCCATCATGTGATTACTTAAATACTTTGTTCAGTGAGTGAGGATTTGTGATTGTGCATTTGGCGAGTGTGTAGGTCGACACGTGGGATGGAGACACTCATTAAAGTGTCCTTTTCTTTTCTAGTTTTTTTTTTTTTTTTTAATTTGCATTGGAAGAAGTCATGCTGTGTTTGAAAGCCAATGAGAAACGGCGCTAACTCATTCCTGTGTCTGTAGAATGACCTCTCCGAGGCCGAGCCTGCTGAACTACGCTCATGATGGGGTCATATCCTCCCCCCTGCAGAAGCCCATGGACCTGAAGCAGCTCAAACAGAGGGCTGCTGCCATCCCACCTATTGTGAGTCACTAGTTAAACTTTGTGTGTCATTGTGTGGATTTTGCATGTTTTTTTTTCACACAACAGCCAGGTGAAGAACACCTCAGCTTTTCTAGTCTTTGACCCAGGTAGAGTCTTGTAACAGAAAACTGATTTACACTTGCAGTGGTATCAAGGCTCTCCCTGTCTCTCTGCTGACAGAGATAACAGCAGAGCAGGTGAAATTGTTAAGTCATATTTGTATAAGATAAGCCGGCCAGATGGAGGATGATGGGATAGATTGCTTTGTGGAAAAGAAATTAGATCTCAGGCATTAGGGAAACTTTAGCTTACCAAGAAATAAGAGATGCTTATTAGCTCTCATGTTTATCAGATAATGTATGTGGCTAACCATATGTCCCACGCCAGCGAGGAGCGGGCCTGTGTTATGTGTGTGGTGTGATTATAACCTTTTTCTTTTCCTGTGATGCCGGTGTAGATGCCAGAAGCCTCCATGCAGGGCAATCAGCGGAGTGGGGGTGGCAAGGCAGTGCTGCCCCCCCATGCCCTGGCACTGTACCAGCAGCAGATCACCATGGCTCACGGGGAGTCCTCTCAGGAGGTCAAACAGCAGCAGCAGCAACAGCAGCAGCTTTCAGGCCAGCCGGGCAAACATCAGCCTTACAACCCGCAGGCGGAGAGAGACAGGGAGGCTCTTCATAGCAGCAGCCCTCGTGTTCGCCCGCGCAGCCCCTCCACCAGCGACAAGGATGGTACGCACACCTCCACCTCCAGAAACCACCTCTTGTTCCTTATAGACTCAAGCAGCTGATAAATCCTTTCAGTCACATCAATGTATCATCAGTCAGATAGTATTTAGAGTAGTATAGGATGGTTTGTATGCTGCTACAAATATAGGAACCCCTCTCACAATGTTCACTATTTGTCTCATGTTAGTCTCCCCTTCATTTTTTTTTTCATGCCATCATTTTCCTTCTGAATGTCTTTTCTGTATGTTTCTAGTATTCTGCCACCTGGATGTGTGTATAACTGCTAAAGTTGTCAAACTGAAAAATGTGTAGGGTCGGTAGAATATTATTGGAAACAGGATCAGCACTGCAAATGAGGAATGATCAGAAGAAAATGGGGGGGTTAATGAAAGTGCCGCATATTATGCAGTTTTAGTAGCATTTGATCTAGTTTCACTTAGTTGGTCCTTGCTCCGTGCTCCAACCTTGAGTGTTTCTGGGACACTCGTGGAGAGGGAACTGATAAATGATCTGGTATTGCTATTGACCCAGAAGGGAATATAGTCTAGTTCAGGGCACTTACTGGAGTGGAATGTGAATCTGTGCGAGCACAGTGTAGGACTTTTAGCAACGGTCCAGACAAAGACAGGTCTTTTATAACCAACTGGGCACAGCAGCTGTGAACTCCAAACTGCAGCGACCACTTTTCATTCATTTCTAGAAAAGAGAAAGGATTAAAAAGCTCTTACAGTGCCTGACACTGCGGCACATCTAGACATATTTACAAGCTCCATTGTAGCTACTATTGACTAACATTTGGCCGTGGGCGAATACAAGTGTTTATGTGCTGTCGTACATGTTTTTGTGTGAGAGAGATTCTGTGAGGATGCGATGATCTGTGGTGTGTTTGTGTCCCTTCAGAGCTGGAAGGCAACGAGAGGTGGTTACTGACCCTCCTGCAGGGATTAAGTAGGTTCACCTCTTGCCACACCATTCCCTTTTTCAATCACACCTTAAGCACAATGCAGGGTGATCACCTCTTCTGCTGGATTTTACTGTCTGTACTTTACAATAAATATTAGCAGTGGCTTGTTGTGTATGTTGGCGTATTAACTCAGCGGTGATGTCACCCTGGCTGGGAAGTGGCGTGAGGTGCTCTGTGTGCTCGTGGACGACATTGATGGCGATGTGAGCGGTGGCTGCAGGACAGCTTCTTGGATTAGTGGAGGTCTGGCCATGTGCTGTTTCGGTCCTGAATCTGTTTGTGTGTTGTTGTTGTTGCAGAAAAGTCCCGGGCTTTCTCTCCCCACGGCGAAGCCAAGAAGCAGGCGCTGGGCCCCGATGACCTGAGGACCTCCAACTTGGGTCGGCCAGTCCTCTCCCCGTACCCCATGTCCCCACGAGACATGGCCAAGATCAGTCACGACCAGCACCTGCTCCACTTCAACTGTGAGTCCTCTCCTCTGTCCGGCCCTGTGTTTGGAATATGTGTTGTATTATGGGAAGTTTGAACAAAACTCTGATGATCTCTCCTGCCTTCCCTCCAGCGTTCCAGCAAACAGGCCACCCCTCACTCCCGAGCCTACCACAGGACAGTGGGAGGCTCGCAGCAGTGAGACCCCTCACGATGCCGGAGCCACCACCACTCATTTCCTCCAGCAAGCCAGGAGGCTCCATCACACAGGTATAACCCCACACAAAGGGAAAACTAGCACTCCTGCACAGCCATAGTTGGCCCACAGACATCATAGAGATTTAATTCCTTTTTTTTTTAGTATAACTTTTTAGCATACTTAAATATTAAGACACGGATGAAAAACATTTAATCTGGCATAATTATTCATTTTATTATTATTATTTTGTGACCAAACACTTGTGTCCACAGGGCACCCCAGTGCAGCTGCACAGCCCAGCTCATGGGTTGGACCACGGGAAGATGCCCCCCACACAGATGGGCTTGTCTTGGATGGATCAGAGGAAAGTGGGTGAGTAAAGTCGTCTGGACGGAGTTTTGCACTTCAGTTTTTTCCCACTTCTACCAACACAATATCTGATCATGTGTTGTGTCACCGGAGACACGTCTTTCTGACTGCTGTCCCTCTTCTCTGTGCAGCAGGTCCTTTCCCTGTGGTGAAGCAGGAGCAGTTGTCTCCTCGCAGCNTATGGGTGACGTCACGGACACTACGTCCATATTTTATACAGTCTATGCATTCACCCCATTTGAAGTGAAATCATGAGTTGTTGCACATGTTGTGTTCAGCACTGTCATGCTGAAAAGATTTACCACCTCAGCATGACAGTGACCTGAGGCACAGAGCCAGGACCACACTGGAGTGACTTCAGGACAAGTCTGCGAATGCACTTGAGTGGCCCAGGCTCGACTTAAATCTCAATTGAAAATCGGTGGGGAGTTGAGTTCGCTGAAGCTCATCTAATCTGACAGAGCTTGAGAGGATGTGAGGAATCAGAAAAACTGCCCAAATCCATGTGTGCAAAGCTGGTAGACGCAAATTCAG
Organism: Centropyge bicolor; assembly: GCA_037975185.1. Taxonomy (NCBI): domain Eukaryota; kingdom Metazoa; phylum Chordata; class Actinopteri; family Pomacanthidae; genus Centropyge; species Centropyge bicolor. Next base: position 175,604 of record JBBMOC010000149.1, read on the forward strand.
TGAGATTCAAAGCTGTAATTACTGGAAGTGGTGCCTCGACACGCCGTGCTTTCACTCTCACTCCAGCAGATTCAGTGTTTGGACTGAAAATTGGAATTATAAATAATACTGTAAATATATTTAAGACAACAATCAGTGATGGAAACAATCTAGTGTTTGCTTTGCTTGCAGCTGTGCTCACAGGCTTTTTGGACAAACTTTATTCTAAAGACGTTGTGAACGTTGTGCTCACTGCTTCTCTTCTCACTGTCTCACCAGCTTCTATTCCAGCTGTTCAGGGGGGAAGCATCACTAAAGGCATCCCAGGGACCAGAATGCACCCAGATTCCTCCATCTCCTACCGAGGGGGCTCCATCACTCAGGTGAGCTCAGGCTTCTGTACAGGAGTCAGGAATGTCCCGGTCAGTTCACTCAACAAACAGCAAACAGACATGAAGCTGCACAGAGACCCACGTTACAATCAGTTCATCCAGTTTTTCTATGTTTGACATCTTTCCTTGACTGTTTTGAGTCTGGAATCTAAAATGCTCGTGGGCTTCTAGTTTGATGGTGGAAAACTTGTGTAATTCACTGATCTGCTCTGCTCCTGTGTTTTCACTTGGACGGTGGCAGAATCTCTCATTTGCGCCGTTTGTTTATCGCTGCGTTGGGTGTGGCGATCCTGACGCGCGTGCGTTGTGAATATTCTGCTGACGCTGTTTAAACTTGAGTAGTGCATTACGACAGACAACTGTTCTCTTCCTCTTTGTCTCGAGAGCCTCTGGACGACCTCTGAAATTCATTTAACGAAGTCAGATTTGAGAATGAGAAGAAGAGGCTTGTTATTATAAAGAAGATGTTTGCCCTCAGATGAATGCGATTTGCTTTGTCCAGAGGCTGATGGATGTAAAGACTCAAACTGACACCGTGTTAAAGTGTGTTAAGGTTCATGATGGTAGCAGCTCATACTGCCGGAGCACTGACGGCCCACACTCATTATTTTTCATTCCCTCGTCTTGTTCTGATGGTTAACATCTCTGCCCACGCTGCTGCTATCGTTTGTCCGCTGCCCATCCCGTTTAAAGCCACGGCTGTCAAACCAGCAGCCTTCGTCCCACTAGGCTTTCATTTGTGTGCTTGTAATGAAAGAGAGAGCAGCAGAGCTGTTGAGACGTCATGAGGCGAGCCAAGTGCTGCGGCTGCTGGATTTCCCTGCTGCTGTGACATAACCGTGGCCCTGTCACCCTAGTAACAGGTACACACTGTACCGCGTCTGTTCCCTCTCTTATTTATCCATTTACTCCAGACTCTGGCCCCGTCATTGATATGCCCACTGTAATATCACGTCCAACTGGCGTACAAGGGAAAGCTAGTATCCACCGTGATAGATAGATTAGTGAGGAAAAGGTGAGAGAGATAAAGAATAATCGGTGCTGTTGTTCAGCTTGCAGCTCCTTTGTTTGTTCAGCTGGCAGCGAGATGGATTGATCGACGTGTGTGTAACACACATACAGCAACGTTGGCGCTTTCTTAAGGAGGAGATAAGGACTGCTTTGGTCAGAGCCATCTGATCCCATAAATATAACACCCCCACCCCCCGACACACACACACAGAGCCCTTCTAGTCTGGCCCCCAACCTTCAGCAGTGTCTTCTTGGAAAAGCTGCAATCAACAAACAAGAAATGCGATCTGAGGCATCGCTGCGTCTCCTACTCACCCGTCCACCTCCGCTCGCTCTCGAGCAGCGTACAAGTATTACTCACGCTGTGGGTACGAGTGATGTGACTCACGGTTTTGACGCTGCCTGTTGTCATCCACTGTTGCTGCACCTCCGTTTCTTCAGGGACTACTACTTTCTTTCACAGCTTTGTTTGTTTTGTGTGAGCTTGTTTGTTTTTGTCTTTATTTGGATTCCCGTCATCTGTCTCCATTGTAACAAACACGCTTTCTGGGGCACAAACAAATCAAGAGGCAGAATAAACCTTGTGTATGTGACAGTCTACAGTATGCATTACTGTCGACTCAGCAGCTCGCTGCTCCTCCAAGTCCATCCGATCCAAAACAGGATGATTCCCAGTCCCTCACACGATCTGTTCCTTAATGTACCCGGAGTGTTTTCACCTGCTCTGTGACTCATTAAATACATTTCATTAGGAGCCTTTAGAACAGACGTTGATTATTCTGTTGATCAATGGCTTTGTATCACAGTCTGTTGTCATTGGTTGTGGGTCTGTTTTCCACTGTCAGGGTTCAGGATAGTCTCTCTGATAAAGGCCATACAGCAGAACACACTATTTAGAGTGATCACCTTTCCACTGTAGAGGTGTGAGTTTCACAGTATCCATGCAACAGTGAAGTTACCTGCACCCGACCTGAGCATCGCTGTTGCTGCCTGAGAAGATTCAAGGTTTTCTGGGAAAGAGGCTTTTTTTAAAAAAATAAGTTTTAAATAGGCTTTGACATTTAAAGGTGGTTCTGGAAACTGTAGTTTGACAGAACCGAGGTTTGTAAGCGATGCAAGTCGAGGCCGTCTCTTTTGAGGCTACAGTTTTTCCTTTGCACACCTTTGAGACGGTGAAGCGCAGGTTTCACGTCCCCTCTCTTCGACGCAGGGGACACCGGCTGATGTGCTGTATAAGGGAACCATAACCCGACTGATCACAGAGGACAGCAGCAGCCGAGCTGAGAGGGAGCGGGACGAGGCGCTGTCGAAAGGCCACGTGGTCTACGAGGGCATCAGCGGACACATTCTCACCTATGACCGTGAGTACATCAGCCTGGCAAACAAACAAATGGAACACAATGAGTTAAACTCCAGCCACGATACTTCACCTCCAGTCATTCATACTGATTAATAGCTCTCACTGAATAATGTCTCTAAACTAAGGGCTATTGTTTAGCTAATTATGTAACCTCTCTCACACGTCATCTTCCATTTGCAGGCTCAGCTTCTCAGACTCCTAAAGACGAGGGCCGAGGCTCCGGGCAGCCTGGGGAAATTCTGGGCCTCAAGCGTCCTTATGACATTATGGAGGGAGGCATCTCTAGAGGGCTGCCCATGAGGGATTCACTGTCTGCCACCAACTGTGAAGGTAAGAGACGACCCCACTTAACCCCATGTCACTCTCACAAAGCAGCGCTGGATCTGGGCCAATCCTGTTTGACCCCTGTTTAATCACACTCAGCTCTCATTATTGATAAAATCATTTTCTTCCATCTTGCCGCCCCTCCCCCTCTGCCTCAGGTCTGATTGGTCGAGCCATGCCTCATGATAGAGACAGTCCGCACCACACGCCCTACAAGGACGCCCATCACATCCGCGGGTCCATCTCGCAAGGTAGGAAGACATTAGCATGTGATTTTCTGTTCTTTTTCAACATGAGTCCTTTCTGCTGGGAAACAGGCTGACGTCGTTTTCCTCATCACAGTCGAGGGGTGAAGTATAGTGTAATAAGCATAGCAGATCAAAGTGACACATCAGGACTGAGAGAGGCCTTAAAGATGCTGCAACAGATTAAATCTTTGAACTGAATGTAACTATCGTCCTGCCAGATAATGCTGTTTAATACGGTCTGTCATCTCTGTTTGAGTTTTTCCTGAAGGAACTCTCTCACTTTATCAGCCGGTGCTCTCAGTGCTCACTCAGCAGAGCTTCAGAGAGAGGGGGAGCTTTTTCTTCCTCCTTTTTCCTTTCAAGAAGCAGATTGTGCCAGTTTACCAGAACTCACCCGCTGGCAGGAGTTCCTTCATGTAGAGATTCGTATTTATCCATCTGATAGCAGTAGAGTCAGATAAGCATCTTCTCTCATCTTGCCCAGGGATAGCAGGCGATGAAGCTGCTTTCACAACCGCTGCCGGTTTCCGCCGAGCTGATATAATCCAATCAGAACCTTTCTTGGTGTCTCTCCTGTTTGTGTCTTTATGTCTCAGCTCCCTTCTGCCTAAATTATGAAAATAAAAAATGAAATATGTTGTCCACGCTTGTCAATAAGATTCACCTGTTCTTATGACTTCAGGTATCCCTCGTCACCTGGACCCTCAGGACGGCTACCTGAGGAGGGAGGCCAAGCAGATGAAGAGAGAGGGCTCCCCACCTCGTGGACCCGGTTCGCTTTCTGACCCCATGAAGGGCAGAGAGGGCATGGTTCCCACGGTGAAGGAGGCCGGGCGCTCCATCCACCTCATTCCCAGGGAGGAGCTCCGACAGCCGGGCAAGGAGGGCATCATAGCACAGGTACACACAGCTAACACCACCTGCACATGAACCACTGATGTTTGTCTCTGCACTTCGCTGATTAACTCCTGTCGTTATTCAGGGAACACCCATGAAGCAGGAGTCTGCTGGTTCAGGGAAACGTCACGATGTCCGCTCCATCATAGCCAGTTCACCGCGTTCCTACCACAACACACCCTCCCACCTGGAGATGCGTGCCGAGAGGAGCCGCTACGAAGAGGCCCCAAAAGGCCGGCCCAGCGCGGTGGTCAGCACGGCCAGCCCTATAGCCCGCTCCTCCCCCCTCACACTGGGCTCCGAGCAGGGAAGCAAGGCCCACCACAGCCCAGTGGGCTACGACGACAAAGGCGGATTGAGAACCCCTTACCCTGGGTCCTCTCACCGTAGTTCCCCTCTGTCCAGGGAGGCAAGCCAAAGGCAGCATGATGGTGAGTAGATCTCATACAGAGACGGGAGTTTTTGTTCATCTCTGGAAAAAAACATGATTCCTTCTATAGCTGCACTCTAATAGACTATATGGACCCTGGAACTGTAGCTACTGCTGTTGGCATTTCTGTAGCTAATGTGGATCTGAATTAACAAGCTGAAATATTTTACAACAACATACTTTACTGACTGCACATTCAATTCTGTGGTTTCCTTGGTTTTACTCCAGGTTCCAGTAAGAATCCGCCCCAGGAGCGTAAAGCCACACCGACCCCCAGAGAAATGAGTGCTACTAAATCACCGCTCCCGGGTGTTCCAGATCAGCAGACCTACGAGCGTCTGCTGCAGGCTGCAGACGTGTACCGTCAAATCCCCTTAACCTTCGATCCTGCGGCGCTGCCCCGCGGCATCCCCATTGACCCAGGTACAGCCCCAGTCACAGCCCCAGTCACAGCCCCAGTCACAGCCCCAGTCACAGCCCCAGTCACAGCAGACTGAAAGAACATCCCACACGTTCACCTTGTCCCCTGAAACCCACAGACCTCAACTGAATGGAGGTTGAGTAGAGCTCTGCTGGGAGCAGTGTGAGGTCACCAAAATCCATCTAATGATAATCCTAAAGGCCCAGTCTAAGTTATCCCTGCATGACAAAATGCAGCTTTTCCTATTTGGAGTTAGTGCGGTGAGTCTCCAGAAACCACCTCAGAAGAGTCCTGGGCAAATATTGGCTCAGCTTCTTTTAGCAGCACAGCTTGTAATCGACAAGTGTCCGATCACCCTTCAAACTGGACTGGCTGGTTTGTGTTTCATCTTCAGTAGCTGGAGCACTACGACCACATGAATGTAGCCAGATGAGGCGTTTTGCTGGAGGGCTGGAGTCTGAACGCAGCCTGACATGTGAAACCAAACTGTAGAGGGAGCTCCATGTCAATCAAACGCAGCCTGAACACGCCCACGCAGTCCTGAGAAGACATGCAGTCAAATGAGTGAAAACATCTAATGGCTTTTAATGATTCTGATTTTTTTTTATTTAGTCCAGTATGAATGACGAACACGTCTTGTTTCCTACACAGCGGCCTACTACTTGCCTCGCCACCTCGCCCCCAGCACGGCGTACCCTCACCCTCACCCCTACCCCTACCTCATCCGTGGCTTTCCCGACACCGCGGCCCTGGAGAACCGCCAGACGCTGCTCAACGACTACATCACCTCCCAGCAGATGCACCAGTGGCCTGCAGCTGCTGCCATGGCCGCCCAGCGCTCAGACCTGCTGAGGGGCCTGACTCCGCGGGACCAGCCCCTCCCCCTGCCCTACTCTGCAGCCCCACGTGGTAAAACTAACTGATTCACGACACTCACATTGTCTCAGGTTGTGTCAGCTCACAGAGAGCAGCAGGCTTCATGTCGCCTGGGTTTCAGTCAATAATAGAATCACCTGTCAGCTGAAACATGAAGAAGAGCTGTGCTATTCATGGTCCCAGACCTCACACTGATGATGATGTGTTCACAAGGATTTCTGTATGACTTCATTATTTTCTCTGAAAAGGTTTTGAAGGATTCAGCTGTAAATATGCTGAATACATTTTTCTGTAGCTGTTGTCAGAATCTCAGTATTTTTGTTGCTTGGGTCTGATTTTCATGGTAAGCTGCATGTTGCCCATCTTGGGTGATATTCGTCTGGCACACTCAAGTTTTGGGCAGTCAGCTGTTGTGCTGCATCAAGCAGGAAGAGGAAGGTCATTCGTAGCTGCTAGAAATAGAAACATTTCGAATAAACTGACGGTTGGTTGTCGTCACTATCTGGAGAATTTGCCATTTTCATTTATACTGGCAATGCATCTGTTTGCTCCAGCATTTATAATCCATTTGTCCTTCAGTGAAGCTAATGCAGAAAAGCTGAAGCTGAAGTTGCAGAGCGGTGGTTGTCATGTGGATCAGGGTTAGGGTTGCATGAGGGAGCAGCGAGTGAGTTTGGCTTTCAACATAACGTAAAGTAGCAAATGTCAACAAACAGGAAGTGCAAGTATTTACAGGAACAGGTCTTGCATCATTCATGAGTGGCTGTCTGGAAACACTCACTAAAGCAGAATCTAATCTGATCCAACAGTATTCTCTCTTTTTATTGCTTTGTAATCATTTGCATCTTTTTTCCAGATGGTAAAGACTTTTACTCAACCCATTATTTTTTCTAAAGGTGTTTTATTCATTACTAAGATACAAGCCATGTTTTTCCTCACATCATAACATTACTACATGAAAAACCTCAAACTGTGCATCCCCAGTCACAAACAGGCATCTGGCAGTATCTCATGATGAGAACCCAGTGTCTTTATTTAACTGATATCCTTCAGAGCGAAACGTGTCTGGAGCAGCCTGTCGGGGTTTTCTTCACCCTCCTCCTCTCTCTGTCCCCCAGGAATCATCGATCTTTCTCAGGTGCCACACTTACCTGTCCTGGTCCCTCCCTCTGCAGGGGCGGCCAGCTCCCCAATGGACCGCATCACCTACATCCCCGGGGGAAGCACCACCTTCCCTGGCAGGCCTTACACCACCTCCCCCATCTCTCCTGGTACAATCCAGTTCACACCAGCAGACTCACCCAAACTCACCCAAAGGTCAAACATGTTGTCATCGTTTTGTTTTTATAAAACCTTCCTCTCTCTTTTTCTTCACAGTGGGTTCGTCACACATGAACAAGATGCAAGGCACATCTTCATCTTCTGAGCGTGAGCGTGACAGGGACCGCGAACGAGACAGAGAGAGGGAGAGGGACCGGGAGAGAGACCGAGACCGAGAGCGGGAGAGAGACAGAGAGCGGGAGCGAGAGAGGGAGCGCGAGCGGGACCGCGAGAGAGATCGGGAAAGAGAACGGGAGAGAGACCGGGAAAGGGACCGGGACAGAGAGAGAGACAGAGAGCGGGAGCGCGACAGAGAGAAGGGCGGCACTCTGGGAAACGTGGAGCACGCCCCCATCTGGCGACCAGGTGGAGCACATAGTGATTTTCATGTTAAGAGTAACAAACTGGCAGCACAAATGTAGTTTGAGGAAAGAGAGTCATGTGTTTGAATTGAATGTGTTTGTGCCTCTCAGGTACAGAGCACAGCCTGGTCAGCGGCGGCAGCAGCAGCAGTGGTGTGAGACCGTCTTCACAACCGTACAGCCACCAGCACTCCCCAGTGTCCCCGCGCACCCAGGAGAACGTGCAGCAGAGGCCGAGCGTCCTGCACAACACCGGGGGCAAGAGTCTCTCTGTCAGCGAACACTCCGGCTCATCTGTGTTTCGGTAAACTGCCTTTACCAGGACGACATTTCCACAGCTCATTTCTCCTCAGTGTTGACTGCAAGGGGCTGAGTGTGTTCACTGAGTGTGTTCTGTTTGGACAGGTCCATGTCCTCGGGCCCGGGCCGGGCCTACCAAGGTTACCCAGGCCACCTCCAGAGGACAGGTGTGCCCCCTGAGGCCTACCCACCTGCCATGGACTCCAAAGAGCAGAGTCGCGATGGAAGCAAAAACAGGGGAGGTCTGCCCAAGCACGTGCAGGACCAGCACGGACCCCCCAGTAAATCTGACCCCAAGCTGTCCAGCCCCAGTCCAGGAGGAATATACCCGGGTCCCTACCCCTCGGCTTCAGGCCGGCCGCAACACCTGCTGCCTCCCCAGTCGGATAACCCTCCCGGCCGCGGAGAAAGCGGTACACCTAGTAGGGAAAAGACTCAAAACAAACCGATGTCCATTCAGGAACAAGAGCTCCGAGCACTCGGTAAGACCACCATGACTGCGGCCAACTTCATAAACGCGATTATTATGCGTCAAATTTCTTGTGAAACGGGGATGCCAGAGACGGGCTCGCTTGTTGCCAGCAGCGCCACTGATGGTAAGACGCTCTGGATCCCAGGGTCCCCCTCATCACCCAGACCCTCCCCCGTCAGTCTGTGGCCTATTGCACGCTGTGGTGGTTGGCATTATCAAATCAGCCCAATTCATTTACATTTTTATTTTCCTTCAATGCTCTACTTTTTTGCTTTTTTCCCCCCAGTTTTATTATTAGTTCTCCTTTACAGACTTAAAGACCACCAAGGGTGCCCTCTGGAAAACCAAAACCTGTAGCCTGTCCAAATTGGATCTGACTGGCTGAGACTAAATGAGAAGAGGCAGTTTAAAACCACTGATAAAATATTCATGGCTAAAAAAGAATTTCCATGAAGAAGATCCTAGGTGTCCTTTAAGGTGTCATTCTCAGGTAGCTGAAGCTGGCGGGACGTTAAGGCAGAACATCCTTTGCTGCTTATTTTCATTTTCTTTTCGTAGAGGATGTGACTTGAATTTAACATGTGGCACCCCTCCTCCCTCCCATTCGGCTGCTTACTTTAAACAGAATATTTTACCACATGCAAGCGGGCCTGACAAGAATACTTCAGACACTTGAAAAGATGTTTCTCAGCAGGAGGCTTGTATATCCCATGTTAAATGAGACTGCCTGTAATTCAAACACTTTCTATGAGCGGTGGCTCCGCTTCACTGCTACATGTCTCCTGAGGCACTCTTTTCTGTAGAGACTCCCATTTGAAACAACACATTGTAAACCTTTACTCTACTCTGGACGTTGAGCCCATGTAAGACGACTAAAGGGGAACAGAGATTTGATGTGATGTCCCTTTTTTTTTAAACGTCATTGAAAACCTTACCAACCACCAAACTGACTCCCTGGGGTCCCAGAGAGCGCCGCTGTTGCACAGGAGGAAGGTGGGAAAGGGGAGGGATGTGGAAAAGCCTTCAGCCACCCCGGGGGAGGGGGGTACTGCAGCTTCTGCCCCCCAAATCTCTGCATGTTCCTTTTTATGGCTCACTGTAATTTATGCTGATTTTTTTTTTTTTCCTTTTTTTTCCCACACATGCCAAACGCTCAACACATCTCTCTCAATCAAGCCTCTGGGAGTTTGTCCGTCATCTGGAATGTGATTTTGTTTTGTTGTTTTCTGCTTGTAGAGCCATGTGTCACATCTGTATTTACTACAAACCTGTAGGGCGAGTGACAACTGCATGCTGAGTTCAAATGAGAAAAACTCACAACAGACCAGACTCTAGGCAGAATTATTAATAAGACACCGTCACCGCAGAGAGAAAGGCAGGCTACTGTCAGCTGTTGTTGGAGTGAACCCAGAGTCTCTGCTGTGGTTGCAAGCTAACAACAAGAACCACAGCTTCCTGTCCCTCAGGGGGACTCGTCGTCTCTGGGAGTCCGTACAGTCAGCCCTGCCCCCTGCGCTCAGCTTGCATCATCCTCTGCTGAGATAAATACTGTAGTGCAACAGTTGTGTAAGAAAACACGTACCAGAGAATAACGTCTGAAATAGACTCACAGGCTCCAACTATGGATCAACCAGATTTTCATACAGAGCGTCTCTGACTCAGCAGGAAGGGTCTGTTTGAGCTCCAGGTAGACGTTTGTCTCCTGAACACACACAGTCAATGCATCTGTATTCTTCTTGTCTCAAAGAGAATACTCTTCTGTTCAGTACATGAAGTTATAGAATAACCTCGTGTGACTTCTTCATTTGAGTCACTGATGCAAAACCAGGCAGTTTTAGCATCATTTCTTGTTAACGCTATGCTTGTTAGGTCTGTATGCAAAGAGCGGATTATAAATACATCCGAGCCGAGGTAGCTTGTCTCACACTTTGTCTCCATGTGTTTGAGCTTTCATGTGCAGACGCTACATGAAAAGTTTAAAGTGCACATCCACCAAACGTCCTGATGGATGAATCTCTGAACGACGCATGTTTTCATTGGAACATTTTAGACGTGAACTGTGTCACCATCACTAAGAAACAAAACTGACTTTTACTGTGTGGATGTCATCTTTGCCTGTGTGTGTGTGTGTGTGTGTGTGTGTGTGTGTGTGTGTGTGTGTGTGTGTGTGTGTGTGTGTGTGTGTGTGTGTGTGTGTGTGTGTACATGTGTGTTTGTTGTTTGGATCTGATTCACAGCTCAACAGAAGATGGAGCCACACGGTCTGTACCGTCCTTCGTCTGAGGAGAGACTGTCTCCGGGCCAGCAGCCCCCGTCCCCCTGTGTTAAAGGCAGCCAGAGGGTGGTCACCCTGGCACAGCACATCAGTGTAAGTCCACTCATCGACAGCCTGATAACAAACAGGGATTGTATCTCTGGGTTTGTTCCTGACGTGCTGTCGTTCCTGACGTGCTGTCCTCACATCAACAGGAGGTGATAACTAAAGACTACACCCGGCAGAGCCAGCAGCAGCAGCAGCAGAGCTACCACGGCTCTCCCGTCCTGGACCTGACCCGTCCGCCCAGTGCCTCCCAGCCCCCACCCCCCTCGCAGGAGTCTGTCCAAGGGCCCAGATATCCGGAGGGTCTCGGTGGAGAGCGCAGCAGAGACAGGTAGGAACCCCTGCCAGACCTGATCACAGCAGGAATCAGGCTGGAATGTTCTGGATGAGCAGGGTCGACTGAAGATTCACCAACGAGCCGCTGATTCACACTGATGTCACTGATCCTGGGAATGTCTCTGTGCAGGTCTCCTCCGCAGCCCAAGACGTCACCTGTCAGTGTTTCAAATGACGGCATCGAACCAGTTTCTCCTGCTGGAGCCAACTCGGAGCCCGAGGTCCAGGGAGAGGCCTCCTACCCCAACGAGCAGGGGGAGCAAGGGTAACGACTCTCTGTCCTGTCAACCGCCACAGAAGTGCTCAGTGTTTGTTTTAACTAAAGCGGCTTCAGTCACATGAGAACAAAGTCGAGCTGGTCACATGTGTTTTACAGTACTGTTGTATAGGTTCACACCATAGACTGTATAAAATATGGACGTAGTGTCCGTGACGTCACCCATAGGTTTCTGAAGAGCAAAAATGAAGCAAATCGTAGTGCGCAGCCATCTTGGTAGCCTACCTCCGGTTACTCCAAATATGGACAAAGA
>JBBMOC010000149.1:207181-222181 GCA_037975185.1 Centropyge bicolor
TAACTGGCAGCTCATAATGTGATTAATGACACAACGTTCAGATAAAGTAATGTTTTTATCTTCTAATTATTATTCTTTATATAACGATTAACTACAAATGATTCATATTATCGGACTAATTAACTGTTAGCCTTTAACATTTTATCACCTGGTATCTAATAACCTGTTCCTGTGAATAGTGGCTTATATTCATTCATAATTAGCAGTTAATGATCACTGTTCATCAGTCAATAATGCATCTCTATTCATACTGTGTTAATTATATTTTTCTTAATTAACAATTATCAGTTCAGTGACATTACGACTCAGGGTTTTCTGGACCGTTTTGCTGTTTTGTCATCATCTGATTTGTTCATTGATAAACTCTCAACGAGGTTATGGCCTTTTCTCTAGCGCCACCTACAGGACAAACCCAACATCTTGCTGACTTTATTTAGCATTTAGTATCATTTGTATGTATGTATCTTGACAGACCTGGTTGTTTCAGCAAAAATGTCTGCAGACAGACAAGGGATTAAACAAGACTGAAAATTAGTAACTATACTGACAGACAGATAATATTGAAATAAGGATAAAAGTAAACTAAGAACAAACAATTAACAAAGGAATCATTTGCCAAATAATTTACAATTTTCTTGAATTCTTCTAAAATAAACAGATTCATCGATTTGAATTTAATATCGCAGATGATTTAAAGTGAAAACACTGCAAACACTGATGGAGGTTTGACCACGTCTTTATAAATGATAATATACCAACAGCCCGGTGGACAGACGCTCAGTTAATCCTGGAATGCAAAACACAAAGTTCAGTTTTAATTTGGTAAAAAAAAAATCTCCATGTGCTGATAAACAGAGAGACTGTGCTGACGGTTCAACAAAGAGACAAAAACATCTCGTGTCTAAAATTAAAATCTAACCTCAGTCTCAGTGTCTTCAAATGTTCATTCATCCAACGTTCATCATGTCAAACAACAACCTGTTTCCTCCTGAAGCGTAACAATATCCACAACCTGTGTGTTTCCTCTGAGCACGAGACAAAAACTCCGCTTTAGTTTTGTCTGAATTCAGCACAAGTTTGATTGAAGTGAGTTGAGATTACAAAACTTTACAGACTGAGGTTCATCTGAGAGCGAAGCTGCACAGCTACACAGGACAGTATCATCTGCATAACGGAGAATATTAGTTCCTTTTTTTGACCTAAATTAATAACGTTAGTCCTTTTTTTTTGTCTGAAGCTCGACTCAGTATTAAACAAGAATAGTTTACATCAGTCGGATGAAAGTAAAACCCAGATTCTTTTCTAATCTGGAAAGTTATCAGGACAAAGTTCACCAGTAATGATCCAAAAGTTATTCAGATGTGATCCTGCTGTGTGAGAACACCCCCTGATGCTAATGCTTCTATTCAATCATTCATTTAAGAAATCGTTGGGATTCATTTAACAGTTTGGTTCAGAAAGTTTTCAGACCTCAAAGTTTATTCAAAGCATAACTACAGTTATTTTTCATTTCAAGGTCGAGTGTCGAGTCTTTGTGAGTCTGCATCCGTCCTGCTGGTGTATTTCAGGACTGGGTGGAGACGGGTGGGAACACTGCATCCACCGGTTATTAAATGAGTGTGTGCTGTACACACACACACACACACACACACACACACACACACACACACACACACACACAGAGCACCAAATTTTGGACCCTGTACATGAGCTTCCTTTATGACACCCGTGAATATTCAAGTGTCTTTGTGGGGCCTCTTCACATGAGAGCCCTGTGCACTCAGTCCCAGTCCCCTACACCCCTGCACACACACACACACACACACAGAGCAGTCATCAGCGGGCGAAGGAGAGAGAAGTGACTCCTTGTTGCTGTGTGTTCGTCCTCTCGGCGGCGGCTCTGCCAGGACAGAAATCAGAGCAGGATGACGAGCCGCAGCGCCGCCGCCGCTCTCAGCTGACTGTGGGCTTTAAGTGGCTGATTGGATCTTTGATGGTCCACCAGCTCTCCATGGTGATTACTACAGATTGCCAGGAAATCATGCGTGATGTTTTCTGTTTTTTCAGTTCTCATAAAAACTAAGATAACCCCGTGTTTGCCTTTGTTGTCTGGAGCACAGACGTCGTCACATGGCCGTTAAGCTCGCGCAGCTGTAATTTTGTTTGCTGAGAAGTGTTTTGCCTCCTCTGGGTTGTTGTTGTGGAGCCGCAGCAGGAAGCCTCGGCGCGGCGCTGGGAGTTTTACTGGCGTTCCTCGCGTCAGGTGTGTTTTCGTGTCACGGTGTCCATCTTAAAGAGGCCGGCATGTTGATCCTCAGGCATCCCAGGGATTGGTTTGGAGATCTGGGAGAGATTAGCCAGGAGATAGTGGGACACAGATGATGAGCGTGTTTGCATGTCTGTGAACGCACCGTCACAGTGAGGCGTTCAGGTGCAGCTTCAGAGCGGGAAAATACCCAGAGAGAGCTGAAACTGAGCGTGAGGCTGTGACTGTGGGTCGGTTTGTTCTGCTCCGTCCACACATTAAAGGCTCAGTTCACACAAAAGCTCAACATGTTTTGGCTTCATTTCATCCGTCTTTGAGATTCTGTGGAGGAGATTGGAATTTATTTCTGGCCTTGAAACCTTTTATTTTAAACAGAAAAATCTCTTTTATGAATTTTGTGCCTCAGTAAAAGTTTTCATTGAGATATATATTCTTTAAAGCTTGGACAGCTGATGGACTTGTTTTTCATATTTGTCTGTTCTTTATATCTCAACAGAACTCAATGAATCAAATGCTCAGACAAAAAAGAAGAAAAGAATCTCATAAGCTCATATTTAATCTGAGCGACATGATCATGATACTAACATGTCAGCTCTGTATGATAACACGAGATGAAACATGAGGCGGACTCTGAGGCTTGTTCATGTATTTATTAAAAGAAACCATCTTCTCTGTCTCATGTTTCAGGTTTTAAAGTATTTCCTGCTTTATTTTGATAGAGTTTGTCTTCAGGTGTGTCCAGTTACTTTACTTCCTGTCTTTGTGGTTTTTTTCCCACCTTTAGGATTGCTGATTGTTTTCACCTGCGATCATCACTTCCTGTGTCCTGCTGCCTCTGTTTGTCTGTTTGAGTGTTTTGCTTAGTTTTCTTGAACGTCGCCTGTTTGTGGACTTTTGATTCCTGCCTGCTCCTGTTTGGATTTGTTTACCTGTTTGGATGCTTCATCAGGTTTTGACCTCGTCCGCCCGTCTGTCCAGTAAGTCTTTGCCTTTTCTTAATAATGACTGACCTTGTCTCGCTCGGCCTCAGTCGCTGCAGTCGGGTCCCGTCCTGTGTTCTTGTACTGTTCTTATCAGCACATATAGCTACAGTAGGATGTTGATTATGATCCGGGACCTGCTGAACATCAGCGTGTGAGCAAGTGGACATTAAACTCAAAGCAGCATTATGTGTAATCACAGTCTCACAGAGCACGACTGCAGCTCCATCTCAGCTCCATCTCAGCTCCATCTCAGCTCCATCTCAGCTCCATCTCAGCTCCATCACTGTGAATCTGAGACTGACATCTCAAAACCTGTCCGGCAAAAAAGTGAGAGCTGTCTCGATATCTCAGAACAAAGGACAGAAATGCACCGTGTTGTTTCGTTATTCAGATGAACCACAAATGTAACCAGAGTCGTTAAATGTCTTGTTTGGGAAAAGTCACATGACCAACATCCATGTTTATCTGAAGCATGTGTCGGACACGTGTCAGTGTTAACATGCAGATCCCTTCACATGTTCACATTTCCAGCAACGTTTGTCTGACGTGTGACGGCTTCATTTCACAAACGAACCACCAGGAAGATGACTTAAAAAAAAATCCACCCAATCGTTTTGTTTCATTCTTTCAGTCAAGTGACGTTTTGTGTGATGAGGGAGTGAATTCTACACAAAACCAGTTTTTACAAACAGACAATAATATTTTGTCCAGACTCAGTTAATGTGTTCTCCACCTGCTCTCGTCCATCAGGATCAGGGAGATTAATTCTGCTGTAAAGACCTGTAATCATTCATTTTGGGGACGAGCGTCTACATACCTGTTTCATCCCTCTCATTCATTTACTACTGCTCCTTTGACTCTGCCTATCCGACCCCTGACCTCCTGTTATGGATGGTGGATCTGGGACATTATGGAGCAGACACCTCCACCGTTAGGCCCAGAGGACGCCCCCTTCGTGTGGGAGTTGATTGAGGAGTTCTGCAATCAGGATTCTGTTCCTGAGAGCTTCGAGATCCCAGGAGGCCTTGAGGCAGACGCAGAGGGGGGGGGGGGGGCAACAGCCAAACAGCCAAACCGTCTGCTGATGATTCATATTTCAGTGCTCCATCATCCTTCCCCTCACAGAGCCATCACTCATATCCAGCCACACACACACACATGCACAGGCAAACACATGAGGACACAAACATGTTTGTATGCGTAGATGCAGAAATTCACACACACACACACACACACACACACATTCCTGATCTGCAGAACGCTCTGGCTCAGTCTCAATGAATTCAGAGGACTTTGCCAAGACAGCTGTGTGAACTGGGTCTGGAAAGTCTGGAAAAGGGAGGGATGTAATACAGGTGTGTGTGTGTGTGTGTGTGTGTGTGTGTGTGTGTGTGTGTGTGTGTGTGTGTTTGCATGCCACAGACACAGAGCAGTACACTCATTTCGCCCCCTTGACCGATTTTTCAGCTCTGTGTTTTTGCTGCGTGCGCGTCGCTGGCGTGTGCACGTGCTGTCTGGAATAGCTCTCAATGTAAACAAACCACAGAGAGGCCGTCCTGGCAGGGAGGTTGTTTTGAGCCGGCGGGGACGTCACTGCGGTTTCCACACACACAGCGCTCTTCTTCAGACTGCCGGTCGTGAATCTTCTCCGTCTCACAGATAGGTGACCATTCTCCACTTTGCTTTTCACACAATGTTCACGCCGACACTGGACGTTTGTTTGGGCTCGCTCACGTGACCTGCGCCCCCCCCCCCCTCGCTGGCTGCACCTCAGCCTGTTTGAAAAAGAGTTATGAACAGGCTTTGCCTCGATGATGGATGAGCCTGGCAGATTTTAAATATGCCATCCAGACCTTGGAGCTCAGCCCCTGATGCACCTCGTGTCTGTGGAGCCTGGCTGCATCTGGTTCCAATGTGCCGAGACCCCGGACTCGTCTCCTCCCTCCCTCTGCTCCCAATCTCTCTCTCTCTATGGAGACAGATGGTCTGATGCTGCCACCCATCACAACATCACCTGACCGTGTTCGATCCATCACACAGCTGAAAGGCTGCCTATGAAATGTCTCACTTGCTGATAAAGTCTGTGATATATTTTTTTTGTGACGCCTGTGATCATGTGACCATGTGCATCAGATAAACTTGATTTACTCCACCTTCTGACTTTGCTTTAAAGGTGATATGAAAGAGTGTGGAGACACAATTTGACATATTTTATTTAGAACATGTGAATTTGCTGAAGTATTTCAAACTGATATCGTTCTGTGAGGTTGTTGGGTTCGATCCAGTATCTTGTTGGTTTGTGGGGGAAAACGGAGACGGAGCTGCAGACTCTGTGTTTCATGAGGAAGAACTGTTAACACGAAAAGCTCCCATGGCCTTTTTGAACAATGAAGATTTGTGACTTTCTAAACTTCCTGCTCAACAGTGTTTTATTGAAAATGTCATTTTGCTGCACAACAAGCCGTAAATTCAAACGTCCTTCTGTGGGAAACTTCCTCCTCTGCATTCCTCTTTAATTTGCATCAGCTTAAACCTCCTGTCTCTTTATAAGCTGCACTCCTGCACATGAATCAGTGTCCTGGGCAGACCAAGGTGTTGTTGTTCACAGCGACGGCTCAGCGCTGCTCGCTGCAGCCGCCGCCGCGCTCGGTGACCTCCTTCCTCTGACCGGCCCGAGGCGCCGCAGCTGTTGGCCTTGCATGTTAGCAGCTCATCCACTCTCAGCTGTAATCAGTGATTCACCTGCGCTCGCTTCCTCTGACATTCTCACTTCCTCACAGCTTTATGTGAACAGTCAATAGGTAAACACGACCATGAGCTTTTCTTTAATGTGGAACAGACACACGTGTTTGCTGACACGCTCAGCGATGCACAGTCAGTGTATGGAGCTGATCTATATACGTGTGGATCTATATTCTGCTTCAGAGCATATGCAGAGATCTTTTAAACATGAAACATCAATAAAGTATTGACTGTGTGTGCAGACAGTCAATAGTCAGTCTCTGCTTCAGATACGGCTGGTGCACATGAGTCACACATCCTCAGACAAATACCAGGCAGTGGGAGTGTCGAGAGTATCCGCCCTGAGAGAAATGAAATGTGGCCATGTGGAGATACAATCTGTGCTTTGTGTCAGTGTGTCGATCCTTCCTGTTATTTATCGACCCACCAAGGTGTGCAGTGGTCACAGGGAGAGCCGGGTTCAGCCGGGGAGCGAACACCAGCCCTGTGAGCGGGTCGGGGGGAGGACGAGGGAGGTCAGTGCCGGGGTGGGGGGCGAGGAGATAAGAGCTGTTTATGTTTCTTGTCCCATTCATCTCCATCGAGGAGCATTCATCTCCAGGCTTGCAGAGAAAGGGCCCTGCCCTTTGGCCCGCTCTCCGTGCCTTTGAAGCGTAAACACGTCCCCCCCCCCCCCCCCCGGCCCCGACGGCAGCCCTGCCTGTTTGCTCAGCCTGTTTGCTCAGGACTGTGGTCTGCGTGCCAGTCTTCGTTCGCAGGTAGCTCAAGGTACAAAATCAAATGCAACAACATGAGACTGATGTCAGTGTGACAGCAGCTCACCACAGTAACATAATATTTATTACCCTGCAATTAGAGCGAAGTGATTCCGTCCACGTCGGAGGAAGAACAAACAAGCGGCGACTTCCTCTTCTGTCACAGAGACGTTTATCATGGCAGTATATTTTCTCCATGGAGCTTCCTCCCTGTCGTTCTGCCTCTGCCCCGGGGACGCTTCCCCCCCCCGGCTGCTCGATGCCTCCATCTCTGTGTGATTTGTGCTTCGCTCAGAGTTCACGACTCGTCTCCTGCCAGACTGAGCAGCTCCAGTGCTCTGCCACCAGGGAAGCTTGTGTTTCCCATGGTGCTTTGTGTTTGCCTTCTAGCCTGCAGGGATATAATGACAAGCGAGGACCACCCATGTCTGCTTTGGCCTGAATGTTATTTAAGGAATTCCCCCAGCTTCAGTGTGTGTGTGTGTGTGTGTGTGTGTGTGTGTGTGTGTAAGCTCCAGTTTATGTTTGCATGCTTGTCCTTAAGCCAATGTGACGAACCTTTATTTTGAAAGGTTGACATAAAGACTTAAAGTGATTACACTGTAATAGCTGATAATTGATCATTTTCTTTTTCATTACACAAAAACATTTATTCAAAAGATAATGTGAATATTGTTGTGGTTCTGAATCCAGTAAGTGGGAGGGCTGGTGGCAACCAGTGTTTTACTTTCTTAAATTGAGTTTATAACAGTGCGTTATAAAGAATTCATTAACAGTTTATAAACAGTGTACAAGCTATTAACTGATGAACCAATATATTAAAAACTAAAGTCATGTTGTTATAAATGATTACAGCTTTGTTATAATATGTTATCAAGCATTAAAGACAGATGATGCAACTTTTTCAGACGGTAAAAAGTTGAAATCACAAGTACAAGTTAAATCATAGTTGAATTCACATCCACTGAATCGAACCTTTGCTGGATGTGTTTCAGGGTTTTGTGGCCAGCTGAACTCGGTCTGGTACATCCTGTAGATTATGGCGGCTCATGTGAGCAAATGCCAGGTCAATATGACAAGTCTCCTCTTGTGCTGCCGTTAGCTTTCTCGCTAAACATTTAAACATTAGTCCTGCATTTAGCTTTATCTCATAATTGCAGCCGCGGTGGTTTGTGTTGAGTGGAAGTCGCGCCGTCTCACTGTGGCTGTTTATCCAGATGTGAACACGTCAGTCACCAGAGGACTTATGGATAAATACATTAAGAGACAGGTAAATGCTCTTATATCTGCTTACAACTGCATCAAAGGGAGTTGAGCCTTTAATTAATTGTTTATATGCTGGTTGAAAATGCTGAATAAAGGGGGTTAAAATAAAGAGAAAGAGCCTCTCTGACTGGGAGTGGAATAACAGGAGGATCTGTGCATCCAGACGGAGACTCGGAGCCAGTTTCTTCTCTCTCTCTGGTCCAAAGTTTCAGGCAGCATCGTGGCTCTGTAATCATTCTCAGTGCCTCTGTCAAAAGCAATCAGCATGATCAGCCCCCCCTCGCTCCCCTGCTCTCTGCACAGAGAGGCCGAGAGAGCACAGAGAGACAGTCGTCAGGTGGAGAGTCGTCAGGCGGACAGTCGTCAGGCGGACAGTCGTCAGGCGGACAGTCGTCAGGCGGAGAGTCGCCAGGCGGACGGTCGCCAGGCGGACGGTCGTCAGGCGGACGGTCGTCAGGCGGACGGTCGTCAGGCGGAGGGTCGTCAGGCGGACAGTCGTCAGGTGGAACAGTCGTCACGTGGACAGTCGTCAGGTGGAGAGTCGTCAGGCGGACAGTCGTCAGGCGGACGGTTGTCAGGCGGAGGGTCGTCAGGTGGAGGGTCGTCAGGCGGACGGTCGTCAGGTGGACGGTCGTCAGGTGGAGAGTCGTCAGGTGGACGGTCGTCAGGTGGACGGTTGTCAGGCGGAGAGTCGTCAGGTGGACAGTCGTCAGGCGGAGAGTCGTCAGGTGGACAGTCGTCAGGTGGACAGTCGTCAGGCGGAGAGTCGTCAGGCGGAGAGTCGCCAGGCGGACAGTCGTCAGGCGGACAGTCGTCAGGCGGACAGTCGTCAGGCGGAGAGTCGTCAGGTGGACAGTCGTCAGGCGGACAGTCGTCAGGCGGAGGGTCGTCAGGCGGACGGTCGTCAGGTGGAGAGTCGTCAGGTGGACGGTCGTCAGGTGGACAGTTGTCAGGCGGAGAGTCGTCAGGTGGACAGTCGTCAGGTGGACAGTCGTCAGGTGGACAGTCGTCAGGCGGAGAGTCGTCAGGTGGACAGTCGCCAGGCGGAGAGTCGTCAGGCGGAGAGTCGTCAGGTGGACAGTCGTCAGGCGGACAGTCGTCAGGCGGAGAGTCGTCAGGTGGACAGGTGGACAGTCGTCAGGTGGAGAGTCGTCAGGTGGAGAGTCGTCAGGCGGACAGTCGTCAGGTGGACAGTCGTCAGGTGGACAGGACTCAGCTCAGAGGAACCTGTTGGCTTCCTGCCTCGGCTGCTTTCAGGCTCCAAACTGTGCTCCTCTCTGCGGCGTCGACACCGTGCATGTGTTTTCAACTTGCTGAGGCCGTCCTGCTCTGAAACTCAGGAAGCTGGGATTATGAGAAATGTGGTCTAAATTTAGAAGAAACGCCGGCAAACAGAGAGAAACAGGAACAATAGCTGCAGCCCCACTGGGGTTTCTCTATGTTAACACACTGACAGTGTCACACTCTCTCCTCTTCATCACTCACTCACTCACTCATCTGCTTTCCTCCTGTCTCCGTCCACGTCTTCCTGTTTCCATCCTCAGTCTGCCTCTTCAGTGAAGTGCTGACCTTTGACCTCTGGGAGACGGCCCTCTCTCCGCTGAGTGACGCTTCCTTCCTCGCTCTCTCGTCCTTCCTGGCCCGGCCGTGTCCTGTGAAGTGGGCGGCCATGTTAGGGGATTAGGCTCACGAGTTATCGTCTGTGTGTCCATCTGTGGTTTCCAGCACATGTCAAACCTGATGCTTCCTGTTTGTCATGTGACCGGGATGAGAGCAGAGACGTGTGGAGCTGTACAGTTGGACTGGAGGAAAAGCCGAGTAACGACATGACAGGAAAGTAAATTCCTCACATTTTTCCTCATGACATTTTCAGCTCGAGGATCCAGAGTGAAAACCTGCTGGAGACGTCAGCGTCACTCTGCCGTCCCCACGGTCACTGCCTGTCTGACAGGAGCCTCTGGAAAAGGCAGAGACAGACTGTGAAATTATTAGAAAATTGATCAGCGCTGAAAGCGTCTGCTGATGTGTCGACTGGTGAGTCAGACTCGTCTGCCATGACACACGCTGACAGAGCTGCTTGTTTTCTGCAGCCGCTGTCTGGCCCCGGGCCGCGGGGAGGAAACTCTCTCACACACACACACACACACACACACACACACACACACACACACACTGTGAACTGTTGCTCAACACAGCTGTGGGTAAACAGGCTGTGTTTAGATACCCGTGTCTCAACTTGTACACACACACACACACACACACACACACACACACACACACATTAACATGAGGACACGTACATATAAAGGAAACAAACCACGACATGTGGAGTGGGCGTATTTGCCGTGCCACACCAAACACTCCTGCCACAACTTGTTAGGCTGAATGAAAAGTTCACTTTTGCACATATACACCATAACAACATGCGTGCAGCGCGTTAGCTCCGAGCTCAGAGATGCACCGTCATGTGTCAGGAGGTAATCTGTGCACGAATCAAATCTGAGTCTGAGTCTGTCAAGTCCTCTGTTAGCTGGAAAACAACATTTGAGATGTTCTACTTCTGCACTGAACACAGTGAACACAGTGAGCTGCAGTGTCTCACATCATGTTCTTTAAAGAGGGAACCAAGCTGTTGTTAAATATTTTGTACACACGAGAATTAAAACACACATGAGGATATAAAGTGTGTGTATGTTTGTTGGAATTAAAGTGACATTACACTTTTTTATTGCACCAATCAAAATAGCTGCACCAACATTCTCAGCTGGTGCAGAGAAATAAATAATAGTTAAATTTTTATATTACAATTTGCACTGAAACAGGTCCAACCAAACACTGAGGGTATATACAGGAAATTCATAGCCAACATTTATGTTATTTTCAGTTTGACTTGAACAACTTTCATCTTATTTCACTCAGTTCTTCTTGTCTTATTTCTATCAATAGGAAGATTTTGACAGAAGAGAGCTTAAACAGTATGTGATAATTAGTCGACAGTGTTTGATTTAAAGTCTCTAGAATTTGGATTTTACATAAGGGAGGTGGTTCAATACATAATGTAGCTGAGAGAAAAAGACCTACCAAACCAGACAAAGCAGGAATCGATCATGTGTCAGATTGATTTACTGCCGTTCAAGTTGACAGACTGAGAGTTCAAACGTACCAAAGGAGGAAACAAGTGTGTCTCATCAAACTGGCGCCGGCGTATTGATTAGTATCACACTAGAATGACAGGTTGATTGTTGTCATTTCAACACTCGAGCGGCTCCCTGCACTCAGTCACAGCTGAACACGCAGGAGAACATGTTGGTGGTTAAAGTTTGTCAGTGCGGTTTCCTGCGAGCAGGTCGGCCGCTCAGCTGAGCCCGTGTATCTGACTCACAGGGGAAACGACATATTTGTTATCTTTAATGTGATCGGGTGGTGATACCAGACAGGTGGAGTCAGCTCCACTCGCTGCAGAAACATGTGAGTCAGTCTGCTCCATCAGTCCTCACATACTTTCATGTGATTCTCTGCCCAGTTCTGGCACCACACACACACACACACACACACACACACACACACACAGTAGCAAACCATCTGCTACACCAACTTAAAAGAGCCAAGAATATTCTGGAAATATTATTAACCTGGCTGGAACTGGATCCTCTGCTGTCCCGTCTAGACAAACCGCTGCACTTCAGTTTCCTAGAATTGGTCGTGCAGCGGCTGAGGGAGCAGGAGATGCTACCGTGGCCCATTTTCACTCAGGATATGAGACCTGGAGCTTCAGCCTGGTTTTGGCACCGGCTCTGTTCAGCTGCGTGGGGACGGACTGTGGTCGCGTCCTGACCGCCGTCCCACCGGTCCGCGCTGACCCCGGCTGACCTCTGACGGACAGCCGGCGACTCCTCGAGCCGTCGGACGGTCGCGTCCTCGTCGGCCCCTCCGCAGGTCGCCCCCCCCCCAGTGCTGATATGTTCACATTGACTGTACCCGTGAGCCCCCGAGCTTCCAGAGAGGGAAGCCATAATGAGATTTGTGCATATGTAAGCTATAAAGAGCCTCGAATGTTGTGGCAAGTGCAGCTCCGCCGTTAAAGCGGGGGCCCTGTTGGAGCGGGGGGGGGAGGAGGGATCTGGAACGACGTGTTTCTATTCGCCGCTCGGCGCTGCGAGCCAACTGCTCCATTATCCCCGATCCGTTTTCACAGGCCGCTTTTATCCCTCACAAAGCCCGAACACCGCAGAGAAAATGGGCCGGGGCGGAGTTCAAACGACAGCTCGAGTTTTATGCTGGATGGAATTAGAAATGACTGTTTGAATGCGGCTGTGTGTGCGCTGCCCTACTGTAAGAACTCTGTTAATGACTTTAATGTGCAGTCGTTGGCATGAGACGCTCATTTTTCTTCTTCGACTGATTAAAAAGCAGCAGTGATTTATGGCTGCAGCGGGAGTCGGGGTTGTTTTGTCATGTGGGCGTTATTATGATTTTAGTTCCCCTCATTTGCGTCATCACTGTATTTACCGTCCTGTTGAATGCATTGTGTGAGCCGCTGAAATACGGCGATTCAGTTGCGACTTGAAGACACTTCATCTGCAGCACTGCCGGCGACTGACTGACAGATTGAGAGTTATCATGAGGTTTGAGATGAGAGCTTCATGCAGTCAGCACATTCCCTCCTTGGTTTTCACAGGATCACTCGGCAGTTTTCTTCAAGAGAAACGTCCTTTATGTTAAAACCTGTTTGTCTCTGTCAGTGATCTGAGTGTGGATCATGATAGAAAGTCAATCAGACACACAACATTTCTAACTTTAGCTTTATTTTTTCTCCTTGTGAATCAACTCTCAAATCTCCACCTTCATGTAATCAGAGTAAATCAGTGGTTAGTAATACACTTAGAGTTACACTGGAGTACACAGTGCAGTGTACTCAGAGCTCAGACTCCCTGGTGTTTGTACATAAGGCTTCTGCAAGGCTTCATCTGCTCCTCTATGTAATTTGAAGTCCACATATTTGTGGACTGGAGGAAGGGAAGTGGCGGCACATGTCTCCAGTGGTGGTCTCACCTCAGCCCCACAGTCTCATGTGTTTTAAGCTTGTAGGAAACCATGAACGTGTTATTTAAGAAAATCACCCAAATACTGCAAATACTGCTGTCGATGTATCTAATAACACAAATATTAGTCAGTTGATTATGCAGCTGGAGCCACGAGAGTTTAGTTGAGGACAAAGAGTCGTCTAATGAACATGTTACATCTCATTGGTTTAATTAGTGCAGGAGCTGAAGTGTAGAAATGTCACACTGTGGTTTTATGTGTCGGACTAATTCCTGGCTGGAGCAGTGAGGACAGACTGTTTCGCTCTGTTTCACAGTTAATGGACAGATGAAAGAGGGACATCAATCTTCTCATCAAAGCTTCGGCACCGTTCCTTCCACCAGTGGTTTTTCTTACCAAGCTGCTGAAACTGGAAAGGTCACATCAGAGCAGGGGTGGGGAGCCTTTTTCCTATCAAGGGCCATTTCACTTTTTATCAGTCCTTCGAGGGACACGCTGAATTACTGAGCACATATTTCACACTAACATCTAACGCCATGGCTGGAACTGCTTCTCTTTGGCGAGACGTCTGATGTGAGATGGTGGTGATGGTGATGATGATGATGATGATGGTGATGATGCTCACAGCTGGTTTTCCAGGTTATTGTCAATCAGAAACAGCATCTCTGTTTACTTTACCTAAACTGAGATACAAACCTCTGGATTTATATACAGATTATAAAATATATAAATATATATCAATATATTCTTATCCTAACCTGAACCAATCATCTTCCCTCATGCCTAAACCTAACCAACCCAACCAAAGAAGGCAGCGTGTACCAGCCAATCAGAAGCGGCGGGTCGGTGCTATCCACAGACTTTTTTCTCTGAGTTGAATTTTGTGTTTATGATTTGAACATTCAGGCCGGTTTGAACTGTCTCGTGGGCTGCGTTCAGCCCAGAGGCCAGATGTTTCCCCCCACTGGCTCCTGCACAGCCCAGATGTGGAGATGCAAGTTGAGTTTAATTGGTCAAAACTTTAAATTGAGGGGAAAAGGAACAGAGAGTGATCCCTGAGCCAAATGGTCCAGAATGTTTCAAACTGTACGAACAAAGTTACTTCAAGGATCTCTGCAGTGAAATTTGTTGCTGTTTGCGTTTGCAGGATGGAGGGAGGCGTTTGCATCACTCGCCGGCGCCCCTGCACGAAAAGAGACACGACAGGAAACTGGTGAGTCAAGGAGTTTTTGAAGGACATGTTCTTGCCGCCCTCGACACCGAGAGGCCATAAACACAGTGAAGATTTACTGCTGATGCTGCTGATGGATATATTTGAAACCATGGCTCTTCCACTGCCAAAGCACTGAGACCTGGTCCTGATGGAACAGCCCAGGTGACGGCTGATGTGTGATGTGATAACTGATCAGGAGCCTGGCACAGAGATCGTCCTGTTCCTTCCTCTGTTTGTGTCTTTTAGAGTTTTATTCATAAGAAGACAACTAAACTTCCTGACCATCAACAGAATGGAATTTCAAAAACAGAAAACAATTATTATTATTAATGTGAGTCCTCTCAAAAGTGAAAAAGTTGGTGAGCTAAGCTAGGCTAATAACCCCCCGCCCGTCCTCTGCAGGCTGTAACTGACTGTACAACTCATGTCAAAAGGCTGGAGGCAGGAAAACCCCCGAGCCCTCTCTGTCCGTCTGACACGATATCTGTGGGAGCAGCGACGTCCTGCAAGACAACGAATCGCAATATTTCCCAAAATGTTGAACTGTTCCTTTAACTGTAGTTAGTCAAGTATCAGAGAAAGAGAAACACCTTGATGAGTTCACCAAAACAAACAAATTCAAAGTCTAATTACTTGAATTACTTCGGTGACTTGTCGTTTCTTTTGTGCCTATAATCCTGAACTATTCATCTGCAGGTGGTGCAACTGCTGCTCCTTCACTGCACATTGGAC
>JBBMOC010000149.1:224681-231224 GCA_037975185.1 Centropyge bicolor
GACGTGTCCGGGGCTGCCGAGGGGCACGCCACCCCCCCGGGGGTCTGCCGCCGCGCCTCGCTCCGCCGCCGCCGCCATGGAAAGAACTGTTATCGCCTTTCTGAAACATTGGCTGCATTTACTGACACGGAGGAGTTTGGCCATCAGCCACAGCTTCAGTAGCACATATCACACCCTGCAGTCAACTGTTGCCTCAAATGAACCAGTGAACAGAGAATTCCCTCTGAGCTTTGATCAGCTGATTAATGATAGAAACACAAAGAGCTGCCAGCTTCCTGTCTCCCTGTACCTGTAATCAGACACATTCACATCTTTACCCAGGTTAAAATTAACAGTACCACGATGGGGAAACACTCCATAACTAGCCAGAAGTATACTGAAGTACACTGAAGTATATACAGTGTAGTATCACTGAAGTACATACAGTGTAGTATCACTGAAGTACACTGAAGTATATACAGCGTAGTATCACTGTAGTATCACTGAAGTATACTGAAGTACATACAGTATAGTATCACTGAAGTACACTGAAGTACATACAGTATAGTATCACTGAAGTATCCTGAAACCTGCACTCAGTGATTACTACAGCGGATCGACCTGTAAACTCAACAGACATATTATCTCCTTACAAAGCTGATATGGCAAACAATCCATGGCTCCTCCACACGAGCTGAAGGGCACCAGAACCGGGCAGAATGAAGAGACCGGACCACAAGAGGCCGGACGAGAGGAAACCTCAAACTGACTTTTAGCTGTTGCAGAGAGCTTCGCGACATAAAAGGCTGCGAGACAGAAGCCGAGCTGCTCTTCCTGCTGTTGGACTAGTCAATAATAAAAGATGTCTTGTGTGGATTGTTTGCTGGATGTTTGGCTGTGATGGCAGGAATTGCACTGAAAAAACTGTCGAGATGCCAAGTCCCAAAAAAATACCACTTCTTCCATAATACTGATTGTTGGGAATCCATGAATCACTGCATCATGTTTTATAAGATCATCATATGTTTAACACATTTATTTCCATTTATTGAGCTGTGGGATTATTCAAACCTTTTTAACACCGACCCATTTGTTTCAGGTATTTTCTCAAATTCAATCTTAAGGTCCTGACACACCGGGAGCGTTTTTTTGTGCAATTAATTTGGACGTCGGGTTTTTTTTCGAACTTGTATCCTGTCAATACAAGCGTTCACATCAGCGACGTTTTCTTGTCTGGAGATATTGCAGCGTTTATTTTTTCGCATCAAGGTCGAATTTTCCGAAGTTTCGCATCCTGTGTGTCCACTTCTGACCAATCAGATTGCGTGTTGCCGTCACATTCATTGGCGTATCCAACATGGCCGACCAGCTGATTGTTTACGTGTCGGAGAACAGAGTGCTTATTGATAAAAAAACAAAAATTACAAGGACATCGACCTGAAGTACAACTTGTGGAGAGTCGGATCTCTCATATGACGATGGTGTGTGTGCTTGAACAGTTTGTTAAACGTCTTTGTTTTAACTTTCATCTATGCTAAGTTACGTTAGCTCGTAAGCTAACCTGTTCAGATAAAATATTCTATTTATACTTTCACTGTCTCAAACTCAATCGCGTTGCTGTCACATAACGATTAGCTCTCGGTTGACTCCAGTTTCGTCCTCTCGCTCCCGGGACGCGTCTTTTTCCGCTCGGAAAGTTGCAAAATTGCATCACACTTGATGTGTATAGTCAGGCGCGTCAAATTTCGCCTCTGAATATTTCGCAATTTCCCGTCGTAATATTCACGTCGTTCCCGGTGTGTAAGGACCGGTAAAGGCAGAATCTGATGGCAGCACTAGAATAAAGCAGGAGAGAACTTTGCGTGGAACGAGATCTACCTGCAAAGATCACTTCATATCTACAGTCTCTTCAGTTCGTGAGCGTCGTCTTCGTGCAGCACTTTCCCCTGAGTTTCCTTCACACTGCTGCTGTTACACCAGAGCTGTCTCCCTCCTCCTGCTCAGCTCTCAAACTGCAGCCATGTTCGACTCCAGTCTGGAGGCTATTTTGGCTCCATCCTGCAGCATGATGGTGGCTTTTAATTACGCTGGGCTGCAGTGAGCGCTCCATCATCGGCAGAGCGTGCTCAACACATCCTTGTTTTTCTGCTCATTACATCTCTCCACTCGACGGCACGGACGCTGCGCCGTCACAGACACCTTATACGAGCTTGTTCGCCGTCCGCTCTGACGGAGCGCCGCCGTGGCAGGAGACCAGTCCGTCATCTCTGTTCCCCCTGAAAGTATGTTACAAATTTGTGCGGAGTTAATGCTGAACAGACCCTGGATATCTGGCTGTGCATTCTTTCCCCTCGGCTGTTTTGCCTCTTGCACAACTCTGTGTGTTAAGTTGAGTAATATGTCACTACCTCGCCGCTCCGTCAGCTCGTGTGTTATCAAGTATTTAGACTTCCTGTCGAAGCGCCTCCTGCTGCGCTGCCTTGTTTTTATCACTTATACTTTTGGATCTTTGCTTTGTGATTTCCAGCGTGATGCAAATATTTAATTTGCTTCTGCTTCTTCATAGATTCTTAAACACAGTGTGAGACTGTATTTACACCAAGCGGCAACCTCCGCCGCTGAAAAATGAAGCCAATGCGGAAGTGCAAAAATGCTGCAGTTCCTCCAATAACCACTAGAGCAGGCTGCAGAAGGGAGTCAATTACATTTGAGCCCCATGTTAAAATGTCCGATTTTACCACAGAAAAAAACATATTTACAGCCTGGTTCAAAACATGGCTCTAGTCTCATAAGCTGTTTTTCTACTCCATGACAACTCTGGGGGGGGCGAATTTTTTTATAAGGCGTTCGTTTAAAATATACAGCATACATCATTATGCACAATTCATAGCTGTCAATCTAAGTGGAGCCACTTTGATTGACAACTAGCCACTGACGGTCTAAAGGGCGTCACCCCGGCTAATTCTAGTCACTGAGTTTGGGAAAGAGATCGTCGTGGGGTTAGCCAGCTAGCAACGCTATTTAGCATTTAACCTAGCTGGTTAGCCGTAGCTAGTTTGATTATTTCCAATAAAGTGGCTTTTTTCAGCCAATAGCGTTCATTCGACCCACCTCAGCTCCGCCCTCCCTCCACCTCTTTGTCCATATTTGGAGTAACCGGAGGTAGGCTACCAAGATGGCTACGCACTACGATTTGCTTCATTTTTGCTCTTCAGAAACCTATGGGTGACGTCACGGACACTACGTCCATATTTTATACAGTCTATGATTTACACCAGCTCATAAATAAGAGGGCAGATTGTGTTCGCCCACTTCTGAAGCGGCCGGCAGCAGCAGCCTGGTCCTCACCCACAGCGCCACACTTTCCTTCAACAGCCTCTCCATGTGCATTTTAACAGGCCGCAGGAACAATGTTGGCCTTGTGGAGGCTTTCCATGCGTTTTCTGTTAAGGACGTGGCATTTGAGAGAAACAGATTCCTTTTGAGTGCTTCACAATGGCGACGGATTCTCTGTGTCAGAGTGTGGGCAAAGTGGGCTCGGCTTCGTTTTCAGTAGTGAAGGGAAAAAAAAAAAGCTGCTTCGCTCAGATTGAAATTTACTCGCAGACTGACATGTATGTACTTGGCTGCTTCCCTCCCCTCGCAGGAGCGTTAAAGCGTGTGTGTGTGTGTGTGCAGCGGGAAGGTTTCCACTGGCCCTGAAGTGTGGGTGGTGGGTGGGGGGCGGTGCAGAGCTGTGGACAGATCGCTGCTCCGTCCGTCCTATCTGCTGTGTGTAGCTGACATTCTGGCTCAGTGGGCCATTTCAACACCTCGACACTCAATCCACCCGGGACAGAGCTGCAGGCCGCGCTCGCTCGCTCTCCATTATCCCATCTCTCTCTACCTTCTTTCCTCCGTCTAGACAGACAAATGGCCTTTTTGTTTGCTTTCATACAGTGTTTTGAAGAACAGCCGCTTTATCTTTGACCCTATCTGCTAAAAACCCACTCAGGAAATTTCTCTGTGGCTCAGCTGAGACACAGAGAGTGCGAATGCTTCTAATGTGTTTTTAAAACCTGGTATCAAGACCATCTAAGATCATCACCGAGTCCTGTCACAGGAGCTGAGAAGAAAACAGCCGTGAATGAAACGACCGCAGGAGCTCGAGCAAGACGCAGCTTCACAATGTGTGTGAGACAGATGCACTGATTTTCACTGTGAGCTTAGAAATCCAGTTTCAATCCATACATCCAACACGAAGTGGCAGCCATATTGGAACAGATCCTCATGCATGAAGTATCACTCACTGCTTCTCTATACAGAACCATTGGTCTTTAAATCACTCACAAGAAAACAAACACTTCACAGATTTACGCCGTATGATCAATATGAAGTTATTATAGATTATATTGTATGATGATATAACTGTAGTGAGATTTGCTCATTGAAGCGTCACGTATGGAGGTGAGAGTCCTGACTCTGTTCATTCAGACAAAGTGTGTAAAACATGTCCAAGGCTCATTAGCCAAGAACGAGTTAACCTGGACTAAATGCAGACGTCAGCCCAAAGCTCTCCTCGTTTCAGGTACAATAATCAACAGAGAAAGCAACGATTCAGCTTTAAAGTTGCTCGAATCATTTTCATGTGAACAATCAATCAAATGTGTTTAACATGAAGAGTTTAATCTCCAGTTTCCCTCGAGCATTTTAGCGTCTTTTAGCCTGGTTTTACTGTTTTGATTCTCTCTTGATAAAGCCAGCACTGAACAGACAGAGGTCAGCAGCGAGCTGGTCACTAGACTATATTATATTATATTATATTACTGTACTTCCGGGCGCTGAGGGGTCGGCAGCCTGTTGCAGCAGTTCCAGGACAACAACCTCTTATTTATCTCTTATTCTTGTTTTCCTTGACTTTTTGTTAGTGTACTGTTTAACTACTGCAGTGTTTTAGTTGTGGTGTTACTTGTGGAATATACTGGCTTTTTTCGGACTTTTTTTTGACGGTGTGGACTTCCTCTTCACTAAGCCACTTTAGGTTCCACTTGTACTTTTTTATTAGGTTCCACTTGTACTTTTTTATATAGTTATTCTTATAGTTTTTTATTTTGTATACTTTATACTTCTACTTGATTGTATGCTTGTGCTGCTGCAACACCCGAATTTCCCCTATGGGGGATCAATAAAGAATTATCTTATCTTATCTTATCTTATATTATATTATATTAAACACAGTGGAGCTTTGAAAGAGCCTCATATTTCCCTCCGGAGACGGTGAAGACCAAAACCGAGCTCGAAGGAGAGTGAGTATTGGACTGACATGGTAACGTTACTCTGTATCTGTCGTAATAAACTCCTGATTGTTTACATGTTTACCATATCAATGATGACACTGATATAACAAACAGTTATATAACAACAACACCGATGGATGAAAATGTTCCCGTAAACCGACGACACGGTGAACGAGCCCGCTCCGTCGTTTTTCCATCTAGATTAGAAAAACAACATTGAATCTGTCCCATTTCATTTTCTAATTTCTGAGCTATGTGCTGAACACACAGGCCAAAGCACAGGCAGCCGCAGCCGTCAGTCACAGGTCCTCAGCGCGGCTCCTTCTGTTCCACATGAACCAACGCTGGAGAGATTTTCCATTAAGCTCTACACAACATAGGACAATCTCAGACGACCGCATACAAATATTTGTTTTACATTTCATCATATGTTTCTGTTCATTATAAATACAAGTCAGTCAAACCAACCAAACTCACAATGTAAGAAAGTGCATCACTGGTCATTTCTGTGACCTGAGTCATGGCTGGACATCAGGAGCCGGTGGGGGGGGGGGAGCAGGGAGGGAGTGCCCTTTCGCTTGCACTCGGCTCTTTTTATAACTCTCGGCGGGTTCAGGGAGGCTGGCTCCTGCGTGGCTGCCCACAGCGTTCGGTTACCTACAGGAATTCAATGTGTGTAAGCTTACATCAGGGGCCACCGGCTGCAAGCACAGGGCCCAGTGCAATGTGATGTTGTGGCAGCGTGTCACCTTTACTGAGGGGGCACTTTGGGGGGGCGCGCATAAGAACGGTTATGTAGGCTACTGAAGGCAGGATTGAATTACTGTCAGTTCTGGGGATGTATTTTTTCCTGATTATCGGTTGTGGGGGGAGGGGCTGGAGTGTGGAGAGAGAGCAGGTTCACAGTCGACTGTAGCTGCTTGTCAGATCCTATTTGTCTTAAAGCTGCGTTCATTGACGATCGTGCGCTCTCTGGTGCAGCAGAACAAGCTGTAAACGCAATAAAGAGACATAATAAAGTTGATGTAGCAAATGTGTTAGCTCCTTATTTACACATCCAGCCGACACGGAGCAACATCTGGAGCGTGGCCTCTCATTTGGCTCGATGGATGTCAGTCCAGTGTCCAGTAGCTCTCATTTGGTCTCCACCAAGCAGCAACCTCCGCCGCTGAAAAATGAAGCCAATGCCGAAGTGCAAAAAAGCTGCAGTTCCTCCAATAACCACTAGAGCAGGCTGCAGAAGGGAGTCAATTACATTTGAGCCCCATGTTAAAATGTCCGATTTTAC
>JBBMOC010000149.1:240559-276226 GCA_037975185.1 Centropyge bicolor
TTCTCTCTCTGCTTCTTATCTGCGCAGCCTCTCATTTCCCCCACGGCCACGGCCATTAATTAGCACTCGCTTATAGGAACCAGATGACTTTTAATAAATTAGGGTCATGTTTTGAATTGCTTTAATACTTCCACTCCAGTTCCTAAGCAACATGAAAGCATTCCTCTGCCAGTTCCAGCCCACGGCCAAAATTCACAGAGATTTGAGAGTGGCAGGACAGCTGGGGTGGGACACACACACACACACACACACACACACACACACACACACACACACACACACACACACACACACACACACACAGGTTCTCCTGGCCACCACAGCTCACCATCTTTTCCCAGGCGCAGGCCCTTGTGTTGGTGGCCAGGCGGCTTGATTCATTCCACTCCAGCCTACATTCACCATAATCAGCTCCTCTATCTGGGGCACTACCTCGTAACCGTTTCAGCAGTGCAGATTAAGGCCAGGCCCACTCGCCCGTATCTTACCTTACCCCAGCCTTCCCCCTGGAGTCGACTCCTTCCAGACATTTTGTGGTTTCATCTCAAGTTCTCCACTTCAGGGAGATTTTCCTGATTAGTGTCACAGAGCTCGCTGAATGAAATGGCAGAGATCCCCCCCAGCCCCCCCTCTTCAAAGTGCCCTTGTACAGCTGAACCCTCACAGTCGTCCATCATTTGCATCTACAGGATTCGCCCGGCTCTGCGTCCTCACCAGGAGCAAAACAACCCTAATCCTCCTGAAACAAGTGGCTGTTAATGTCACACTGTGTTGGTAAAGATTCATTAAACCGGAGCGCTGTGGTCTCCTGTGAGTTTTTTCTCTTCTGGCAAATTCAGAGCGTGAAACTCTGTAACATCTGAGTTGGACGCCGGCCCGATCCCCACTGAAGGATTTATGCACATAGATGTTCCCTTCAATGCTAAACAAACACAAACTCGCTCTCAGAAGGGCCTGACCTCCAAAACACTGTTGTGTATATTTAATGCACCTCATAAATCCATGTGTTCACTTCTCCTTTCCCACTTCACTCTGGACATTAGCGACCAATCTATTACTGCAACAGCTGAGTCATTACCCCATTTATTTTATTTGCAATTGACTTAATTTGAGCAGGTAAAATGGCCGTGTGTCCGTCCAGCTCTCGCTCTCTTTGGCTGCTCACAGCGTAACTAATCTGGGTCTGACTGCTGTTCGGCTTCTGCACTCTGTCGCTTTCTCTGCTTTTGAGTTTGTTCAAGAAGAAAAATGGCTTTCGTTTCAGGAGAGAGAAGCAGAGCAGCGGGGAGCTCTGAGATTTTCTCTACGAGTCTTTACTGCACAACACCAAGCGAAACGATTTTCTTCTCTTAATGAGACAGATAATTTCTTGGCTCGAGCTGAATATGGGCACTCTGTCTCTCTGGCCACCTTTGGCTTCATGCGTTTGGCATTTTATATCACCACAAACCATGGGAATTAGCTTTAACTGCAGAAGCCATTGACATTTGACTTGGTTTACAAAGCATCATAGGAGTTTCTCTGTTTCTTTGCTTTTCTCTTCTTTGTGAATCGAGATCCACATGACGGAGCCTCCACATGTTTCTAATTGGAGTAATTGAAGGGAAAGCAGTGTGCTTAACACTAATTAAAGGCTTGTGTTAATTATCTTACCTTGTGGTTACAGAAAACTCACAGGTTGGATCCAACCGAGAAACTCTCTGACTGTGAAATTCATCTCTATGCAGACGATATTGTCTTATATTAGTGCATTATGATCCTGTGTTATGCTGCATTTTTTCTGATGTGAAATAATCGTATGTATGAGAATGAAATCTGAAACCCTTCAACCTTTGCCACAGTGGCTTCAGTTCAGGTTGAAGTGCATGTATAGAAGAAAGAAATGATTTTGCTTATAAGAAGGGATGTAAACTGAGCTTGGGTACGTTCAGCCTCCATGTCGCTGGAAGCTGCCAGCTCCTCAGTGCTTTCTTAATAGCTGTAATAAGTATGTCTTGCTTCCCTGTGTGTGAACAGAGCACATTCCTGCAGCCTCCTGTTCCCTGCTGCTGCGGAGGAGGAGGAACTTTAACTGCTCTGCATGGCATTTTACAAAGGAGGAACACACACTTTCAGTCGTTAACTTCCCCTTTTATTGCCCAAAAGTAGCCAGGAGAGAAAGGTGCCATATGCAGGCTTTTTCATTGTCTGTGTCCACTGACTATTTTACACATATGGTAAAGTGCTTTAGAGGATCCAGGGCTGAACTGGATGAGAGTTTCTTTAATGTGAGTCGAGGAGATGGAGGAATGTTTGCACAAACACCTACTGTATAAGGTCATTTCTTCTCTCTGTCATCGAGGAAGTGAGCGATGGGAGAAGCTTGATGAGGTGCACAAGGCACAATTGGAGGAACGGGCGCAGCTCTGCACCAATCACACGACCCTGAACAACCTTCTCCCCCCCCTCCTCCTCATCATATTGCCTGTTGGCAGCCCCGCACTAAACAAATATACAACCCAGCCCGGGCCTGTTTTACTTCCTCTCCCTCCGTCTCTGATGCCCTTGACTTTGTCTTCAGTGCTAATTCTCAGAGGTGAGGACAATAAACACGGCTGTGATGGGTCCGAACCCGGCGGAGGCCACACTTCCTGTCTGCACGAGCTGCTCTCTGGGAGAAAGAACAGAGGGCTGACAGGAGAGGAGGTCAGGGAAACAGAAAGAAAAGGTAGATGAGGCACAAAAAAAAAGTGGAAATAGAAGATGTGGAAAGAAGCAGGGGTGCAGGGGAGAAGAATGCGGCTGTGATGACCTTCACAAGACTTTGACACCAGAACAGTCTGGTGACGCTGCTGTAAACAAACGTGCTCTTTTCATCTTTTTCAGTCCACTGGACGTCGTGGAAACAACAACCGGTTTCATCCTTTGCCTTGAAAGCAGCCCAAGTCATTTCCAACATTTATTATTGGTCAAAGCGTCGAAGCAGATTTGGCTGCCGATGAATTAGCTGTTGGATCTGTGTTTGTCTTTCAGAGCACGTAGCTGAATCCTAGTCCCGCCAGAACTTCTTGCATGAATTCCCAAACCTTAAACTTCTTTTGCGCTTCACGAATATCTTGCAATATTTTAGATTTAAATATGCACACAGGGCTCCGGCTTGTTTCTGGATGGATGCAGATAACGCATGTTTGAAAGGCTTTGTGAGAACGGAGAAAGCTCCTGCATGTTGCAGACTGTGAGCAGGGCTGCAGACTGCCTCCTCCTCTCACTGTCTCTCTCTGTGTCTTTGAGACATCTGGCTGCAAGCATCTTTAGGATTCCATCAATACCACAGCAAGGGGGGAAACCCCACAGCTGAAAAAAGCAGCCTCAGCAGTCTGAGCCCCAGCCAGCACATATCAACTCCAACAAGCTCTCAGTCATCTCGCAGCGCTCTCTCAGCTATAGATCCGGCCCTGCCAAGAGTCGGAGCAGAGGAATGAGGGCTGAGGTGCAGAGAGGGAGCTCGTTCCTGTCCCACTGAAATCCAGGGGGTCGCTGGTGTGCAGCAGGGCTGTGTGTGTGTGTGTGTGTCTTTGAATGGCATCGAGGCTCTTCCAGCTGCTTCATCTGGCCAATTAGCTGTAATCAACTCTCTGAGCTCTCTGGGTGTTCTGAGGCACTTTCACACGCTGGCACCGCACCGGACGTCCCAGTCACACACACACACACACACACACACACACACACACACACACACACACACACACACACACAGCGGCTTCTACCTGTGAACTGAAGTAACGGTTCGGACTCGCTGTGAGAGAGCACAGTGTACAAGAACATGGCTGTTTGTGCACATGTGTGTGTGTGTGTGTGTGTGTGTGTGTGTGTGTGTGTGCTGCCTGTTTGTAGCCAGGTCTCTGCGGGCCCCTCCAGCCCGTGGCTCTCGCTCTGTTCGAGCTTCGCCATGTGTTGCACACATGTTCCCATCAGCCCTGTGAATCAGGCTTTGTGCAGAACAGCATCCTTCACAGCACTTACTGTAGATCCCTTTGTTACAAACACTGACCTGGTTCCTTCCCACCTGAGTGGAAACAAAAGTGGGTGCAGTCCCATGAGGACCTTACACACACACACTGCAGAGATTCCTGCATGCAAACATGAGAAAAGGTTTGGGCACAGGCGCTGACACAGAGGTCATCCCTTACCTTTTCCCGGTCTGCTGTGACTGGTCCCTGTTGCCAGGCGGGATTACAGGACCGTCCTGTGACCCACAGTGTGTGTGGGCCCAGTTGGCCTGCAGAGGCCGGGACGACCGCGGCTCTGAGCAACAGCTGCTCGACAAAATGGAGCTGAAAAAATTCCACTCACAGTTCCCATAAACAGGGCTGAGGTGTGATTTACATATTGTGAGAAAAGCAAAAAATATGCACCTTGCTGCAGGGTTATTGTGTAACTGTGTGTGTATCATGTGAGTGTGTATGTGCTGTACTTCACCGTCACTGCCTCACTATAATTAACCCATAATTCATGTCTCAGAACTGGTGACGCAGGATCGAAGGGTCCAGGTGCTTCTGTGAGAGGTCAGAGGTCAGACACAGAGGTGGGATGGTTCAGTGTTTTTTCTCCAGGACTCGTCAGCAGGAAGGGTCCGAGCCGACATGATGGCGTGAACCGGCTCTCATGACTTTTATGTTTCATCAGAGTGTGACTGACGGCGTCGGTGAGCGTTCGTCAACGATCAGCCTGCTCGACCTGAGCTCGTACAGCTGACTCATTCCCACTCACACACACACACACAGAAACGTACCCACACACACTCGCCACTCCTGCACACATGTGAACACACACACACATACACCCGGCTGACCCCTGGCCAGAGTGGAGCTCAGCACATTCTTGCGGGGCATGTTGACACCCTGGCAGGATCTATGAGGAGGTTCTGGCATCAGGAGCATTTTGTTATTCCAATGTTTCTGCTCTTGTGAATCGTAACTCCCCCAACTCAGAGCCACAGACCAAACAAGGATCCGGCCAAGTATTTCAGCCGCACCACATGCAACATTAGTGGATTTTGGAACTGCACACAAATGGATGTATATTATTACTTCTCTGGCTCAGTCGAGTTTACTGCCCGACGTGTTTTCATATATTTGCTTGAAGGTTTGACTGCAGTCTGCTGGAGATGTGGAATTCCCAGCATGCATTGGGCCAAAGGTCCGATACGCTGAGCAGTGACAAAAACTAGCACATTCACACAAACACTCACGCCTGCTTGACACGTTTTTGAAATCAAATATCATCAAACTACAGAGAGCAACGATCATTTCTTCTTATTTTTTAAGAGTTGAAAAGTAGCAACAACTGAAAACTGTGTCACGTCAGTCTCATGCTCTGTGCTGGATTTGGTTTTAACTGTATCGTCCACGTCAAACTAAAAAATGTCTGTAATAAATATCTTAATATTGATAATGGATCACATGACGAGTCGTATGTGTCAGTGAGATTTATGACCAGACTCTGCAGCTCCTCTGTGAGTGAACGTTGGACTTATTACATTGCAGCACAAAAATATTGATGAACACTATTTTGAAGAAGTGAAGAATGTAGAACGAGTCAAATTGAACTTGATGAAAACAATAATTAAATCAGGATATAAATGGCAGATTTGCAGGTGCAGATCTTTGCTATAAACATTTGAGCTTTTTCCGCCTTTAAACTTCAAACCCATATTTCCAATAACCCAGTTTGACTCTTTTACCGTCAGTATTTCTCTTTCAGTATGTTTCCCCACATTTCCCGCTCCGTGATGAACGTGACTAATTAGTGGCAGCTTGTTGTGACCCAGCTCTATAAATAGGCTTCCTTGTGCCGCGGGCCTCCTTCTCCTCAGACCTCTCCGTGGTCTCAGAATGTCTTTACCAATGTGGGGCACAGGACGGCTAATGTCAAACACATGTGCAGAGGAAGAGGCTTCGGAGCGAAAGGCGAGCAAAGATGCTTCATCTTTTAAGTGATAATTACTTGATTCCTACTCTGCTTCTCCTTTGATCTGCTGCGAGTCGGCCTGCGAGACAAGCATGAAATTACAGGAGAGTGTAATGAGTTTAAAAGCCCCATACTTTACTGTTACATGTGTAATTAGGGACTCTCTCCCTCCCTTGTTTTATCCCTCCTTCACTCTTTCTATTATCTATTACTTGACACTTGTTTGTCCCCCGTTTGTTTGCTCTGTGTGTGTGTGTGTGTGTGTGTGTGTGTGTGTGTGTGTGTGCAGCATACATGCCTCCTGACACATTTGCTACTGACTGTGGCGTGGCTCGGATGCCAGTGAACAGGGTGCGTCTCCCGGTGCCAACTGCACATATTTTCGAAGTCAAGATTTGCAAATGTCTCCCAGAGAGCCCCCCCGCCCCCCCTCATTTGTAAATAGAACAAGGGTCTGTAGGAAGGAAACTCCTATACCAGTGAATAGAGTATTGTGCTTTACGAGGATCCTCTTAGAAAAGCCTGTGAAATGTCAGAGTGTGATTTGACTTATGTGTCCTTCAAACGTGGTGAAACCTCTCGGCCCAAAATTAAAACCCGCTCTCTTATTTGTTCCAGCTTTATAGCTCACGCTGCCTGGTGTGTTCCTGTTGAAACGCAGTGCGGCCGCCCGGCGCTGCGGGGCTCAGACCCCGGCCTGTTTGCCTCCTCCCCCTGTCCTGCCCACCTCGCTCCATCCTCTGACCACTTCCTCCTGCCTTTGAAGCCGGGTGCCCCTCTTTGCTGCTGCCAGACAGGATCCCCCACATCCTGTGAGAGACAGGAAGGAGCCCTGCTTCCAGCCCCACACACACAATCTGCATTCCAGCAGCCTCCAGCGCTCCGCTCTGCTCGCAGACGTCCAGCGACAGCGACGCTCCTCTGCTGCAAAACACCGACAACAGTGAACGCATTCTTATCGAAACTGGAGCAAAACGACTTCATCGCAAGAAGCGTTAAAACCAAAAACAGAGCGAAGTCAGTTCCTGGAGGTTCACCTCAAATCTGTGAGCATCTCAACAGCTGACACCAATTTGCCTGAGCCTCTGTTGGACGGGCTCGCCCCTGCTCCAGTGAACGCAGGCCAGGCCTCCATCTGATGCAGAGCTCCTCGTGGGTTTGGCACTGATAAACCGCATGCAGATCAGGAATTTGGTTACCAGTATTTTCAGAGCTTTCTTCACTTCATACAAATGCACAGTCAGGGTCTGTGGGAGGATCAGCTGGGGGAGCGTCTGCCTGTCAACGTGTGCTAACGACGGGCGGACGGCGTCTGTGAGGTGAACACTGTATATATACTGTATATGTTGCTTTTAGAGGAGGTCAGTGTCGCTCGTTCACCCCCCCTCCCACCACTGACCTCCCAGCCTGTTGCCTCATGTCCCACGAAGTGCAGCGTCTGCTGTAAGTCAAAAAAAGGAGCTGGGTTGTTTCAAGCTCGAGCGTTATTTAAGGGAGACTTTATTTTTAATGTTGACATGTATTTAGATTTTACTGCTGAATTTGATATAGTGCAGCCTCACCCTTCACCGCCGCCCAGTGTCGCAGCCGCTCGCTGAAGCTGCCTGTTTTGTCCCTGATGTGGAGCTGAGCCTGACTTCCTGTCCGCCTGCAGTTTGAGGTCAAAGGGAGTCGACCTTCTCTGACGCTCGGCCGTCACTCGTAACGGACACACCCAAAACCCCCTCCCTGAAAGCAGAGCGGGGGCGATGGCGGTGCTTCAAACTGAATGTCCGAAGTAAGCGTTCCCCGTCCGTCGGCGGCGGTCTGACCTCACCCCCCCCGCCTCGCCGCCCTGTCAGGTGTGGGAATGTCCTCTCTGCCAGGCAGCCGTCAAACGCTGTGATTCAGGCCATTAAGATGCAGGACGGAGGCCTGAGAGCGGCTGCACAGGAAGCTGGCAGGGCCACGGATTCACACGCCACTCCCAGCTTCGGACGGCCAAGCTGGGGAGAGAGGGGGGGGCCGGGAGGTGGCCTGAACTGAGTCACTCCGCTGGTCCCGCGGTGGGCTGGACCGTGCCTTTGTTTAGAGCTCCTCATCAGTCGTGTCTGTCCGCGAGCTTCAGGCCTCAGTGGGGCTCATAAAGTCGACTGATGGGCCCTGAAATATCTGTCTCCCTATGATATGAATAAAAAACAAACTGCAGCCTCCAGAAAACGAAGCACGGCCAGAAAGTTCTGAAGCTGTTTTATACAGGACGTCGTTGCTTCCACCCTTCTTTATGGGACCCACAGTGCCAGCTTCACTGTGACACACTCAGTGATGACAACTTGTTTCAGAGCTCAGTACATTCACCACCTTTTCCACTTCAATATATTAGCTGCATGTGGAGGCCTATCTGCTGTGCTTGGCCGGGCGGTGCAATGCTTGGCATGCAGCGGCGGTAATGTAAGTCTGCTCGTTACTGAACCAGAGCTGGTCGAGCATTTCTGTGAGCCTGCAGAGCTCCAGCCTCCGACTGTCTGCAGGCAGTGACAGGAGACACCTAGTGGCCTGTTGGGGGGGTGCAGAGAGAAATCAGCTGATTTTAATACAACTATTCTTTAGAGTCAAAAGT
This sequence comes from Centropyge bicolor, assembly GCA_037975185.1. Lineage (NCBI taxonomy): Eukaryota > Metazoa > Chordata > Actinopteri > Pomacanthidae > Centropyge > Centropyge bicolor. The sequence continues at coordinate 249,108 of JBBMOC010000149.1, forward strand.
TTTACTGTCTAATTTTGAACCAAACATATTAAAGATGCAAATAAAATAATGTGCAAGATTGCAAATGAGATTTCTTCTTCTCGTCTCGTCTCCGTCCTTCAAAGCAGCTCTGTCCTCTACAGTCGATCCAGTCCACGTCTCTGCTCCACTTCCTGTGTCGATCTTATGATACGTGAAGGATAATGTTGTTGTTGCAAACTTCTTGAAATATGAAAACGTCTTGAGCCTCCTTCGTGTTGGTTAACTCGGTCGCAGCGGTGAAGCATGGACGAGCTGAGCGGCGCGGGGGGGGGGGGGAGGGGCGAGCAGGACAACCACATGGGGACACGCTGGCCTGTAGCTTTTCATATGCTTGAATTGGCACAGCAGTTAATGTAAGCTAACCCCAATGTTCAGGTTTAATTATGCTCCCGCCGGAGTCAGCGAGCCCACTCTGCTCCCCCCCCTGCCGGGCCCCCGCCGGCCTGATGGCCTGCTCTGCTGATTGTTTCTGCCACTCGTTCCTCGGCTGTGTTTGGATAAACCTCTGGCTGTTAAACGCTCGGTTAAAGGTGGCGGCGGCTGAGCAGCAGCATTCGTTAGCAGAGCTGTGGTGACTGTGTGTTTTCAGAAATGTTCCACAGGTACAGTGAGTCCATACTGTAAATACACACGTGATGAAAATCCATGAGTTATTGTGAAAGTCCGTTAATCACAGAGCCCGGCGCGAGCGAGGGGCCGTTCGAGCCGAGCGCGGCTCCGTCCCGGCCACAGAGGCCCGCTTGTTGCTCGGCCTCACGCTCTCTCACTCCAGCACAGAGGCGGCAGTGCCAGCGTGCCAAACGGTGGAAGTGGGTCAGCGCTCAGTCACACAGTGGCTGTAACACATACATCACGCATGCACCTGTACAAACACACAGAGGGAGGGGGGCAGAGCTGCAGAGGCGTCGCCGTCCAAACGTTAAACTGGAATACTGGGCCACTTTTTAGGAACAAAAAAAATCTGTGACCAGGGTTTTTTCTCTTCTGTGCCATTTGTGCAAATGACACATAGATTAATGCCACATACAGGTTCAGATACTACAGGTCTGGTACAAATACATGACTGTTACACGAGTACATATGTTCTGTAATTTGTTGGTGTTGAGCTCAGCCTGTAACCGTCCTGTCTGTCTGACTCAGAGCGACGGCTCTCGCCTGCAACACAGACCACAGAGCCAGGATGTTTTACAGCCATATTTGCATCCAGCAGTTTATGTTCTGGGCCATAGCTCAGAGCCTATAGCTTGGAGTGACTCAGCATCCAGCAGCTCGGAGCCTGTGCGAGTGTGTGTGTGTGTGTGAGTGTGTTCAGGCTTGTCTGGAAGGAGCAGGCTGTTATTTCATGTCAAAGGTCTGTGCCTTCATGGACACACAGCGTCTCACTCCTCCGTCACAGCCAAGGCTCCTCTTTTCATCCCGGCCAGAATAAGAGCAGAGGAAAACTAATTATAACAATTAAATATATGTTTATTGAAAAGAAACAAGTATTTCTGACTTTGGCTTTGAAGTGAAGTCAACATTTCCAAATCTTCTTCCCAAACGGACTCATTATTGGAGGCGGCCTCAGACGGGCCAGCGGCTCTGTGAGGCTTCACACCAGCAGCCTAATAACATGAGCTTATTAGAGCTGAACACAAATGTCGTCACATGATCTGAAGCAAAGACTTGGACAAATTAAAATTCGGACCTGAAGATGGAACGAGGTGAAAAGTTATTTGTGTCCATCCTCAGGGGCTCGTGAACGTCTGCACCACGTCAGAACAATGCGTCACAACCAAGCGGCAACCTCCGGCGCTGAAAAATGAAGCCAATGCGGAAGTGCAAAAAAGCTGCAGTTCCTCGAATAACCACTAGAGCAGGCTGCAGAAGGGAGTCAATTACATTTGAGCCCCATGTTAAAATGTCCGATTTTACCACAGAAAAAAACATATTTACAGCCTGGTTCAAAACATGGCTCTAGTCTCATAAGCTGTTTTTCTACTCCATATAATATACAGCATACATCATTATGCACAATTCAAAGCTGTCAATCTAAGTGGCGCCACTTTGATTGACAACTAGCCACTGACGGTCTAAAGGGCGTCACCCCGGCTAATTCTAGTCACTGAGTTTGGGAAAGAGATCGTCGTGGGGTTAGCCGGCTAGCAACGATATTTAGCATTTAACCTAGCTGGTTAGCCGTAGCTAGTTTGATTATTTCGAATAAAGTGGCTTTTTTCAGCCAATAGCGTTCATTCAGCCCGCCCATAGGACCCGCCTCAGCTCCGCCCTCGCTCCACCTCTTTGTCCATATTTGGAGTAACCGGAGGTAGGCTACCAAGATGGCTGCGCACTACGATTTGCGTCATTTTTGCTCTTCAGAAACCTATGGGTGACGTCACGGACACTACGTCCATATTTTATACAGTCTATGCTTCCAGCACTGTGTCTGCTGGAGTCCATGTTTGCACAGCTTTTGCTTCCTCACTCTGCCTCTGCATTGCAAACCCAGTCTATGGTCACAACGACAAACGCCAACTTGCTGGAGAAACAAGAGGAAGAGAACGGGGATCACTGAAGTCAGTGGGCTTCATCCTCTGGGGAACATGAACGTCTCGACAAGACTTTGGACATTTTTCTTTGCCAAATAAGCGACACACATATTTGAATTTTGGGCAAACGTCGCCGCCCTGGGTGGAAGTCCCTCCTCGCTCAGATTGTTTGCCAGCGTCTTGATTGGCTCGAGTTTGTTGGGAATTTAACGATTCTACCTCAGTGTGTAAATGTTTGTTTTACAAGTTCTGCTCACATTGTCTGAGAGTTGGTGATGTTGAATATGAGAAGGTGGCCGTGCCGCTGTCTCTCCCCCACGTCTGTCTGATTCTCACAGTCATGCATGACCTCAAGTAAACAACCGCTTCAAAGTTTCGCTCCTTTAATGTTTGAATAAATTGCTGCAGGCCTGTAAACTTTAACAGCTGTTTGGTTGCTCATTTGCACTTTCCTGTGCGGCTCATGTTTAGAGTGGAAAATGTCCCTGACAGCTTGACTGTTATGAATCTACTCGTTCCCATAAAACATTCCTTTATTCTGTGGGGTTTTTGTTTCCAGCGCTCGGACCTATAGGCCAGACTCCGCAGCTCTGTTCACTGAGGGAAACTTGTAAAGGGAAACTCCTGTAAAGCGGTTTATTAAAAGAGTTTATAACTGTTGGTTGATTAAGGAGCTTTAATTTCAAAAATCTGCATCATCATGTTGCATCAAGAAAGGATTGATGGGTCCAGCTATTAATACAACAAATCACCACTTCACATGTTAATTAGGGGTCGAAGAGTTCGAGCCATCAGACACATCCTGCACGGGGAGTGTGGTTTTCTTTGTGTGAGCTGTAAACTCTGAATCACAGCTTTTAAAGGATGATGGTTCCATCATGTTAAAGCCTGAATAAGCAGAACGTTGTTCACCTGAGCAAACAGCTGCTGAGAACAGGTCGGTTGGATGTTGGCTTCACTCTCCCCTGTTTCAGAGGGAGAGAGTGGGTTTTCCTGTCCGGGACGTTGGCAGCGGCTGAAACAGTCCAGAACAGGCAGCCGTCGATCCCAGACCTGCTCAGTGTAACCAGAGCAGGCGGAGATGTGTCTGCACTGAGAGCACCACCTGAACACACAGATCACATCACCCCGGCTCAGTCTGTGTCCCTGCTCAGGTCTTAACTACGGTGTCCTGCTGGACTATTTACGCCGTGTTTATCACAAGCGTTGGAAGGCGTGTGTCCTGTGTAAACCAGTGCAGCACTGTTGTCCCCGCTGGCAGCCGCAGCCCTTCATTTCCAGGGCGGTAATAAGCAAGTTTACCTGCAGTAATGGCCTGCACGGCGGCAGCAGATGTGTCCGCTCCGCCCCTGCTGGTCCACAGGAGACAGACGGAGACAAGTCCTCTCAACAAAGACTCTCGTGTTCAGACCTGAGGAGATTTTCAACAAGAGGAATCCACCCTGTTTCAAACATTTGAAGACAAGTTTGATAATAGTTTCATTAAATGATAACTGATTATTGTTATTGTTATGATTCGATGAAATAAAGTTAGAAAGCAGTTTTTAATTTGCTCAGATTAAAGTTCAGCCATTAGAGCCTTATGTTGTGTAGGCAACGACTCAAAAGACTCTGACGAACTCTCTGTTTTATTTTTCAGCGTGGTTTGACCTGCGCACACACACACACACACACACACACACACACACACACACACACACGCACACACACACAACACAAACACACACACACACAACACAAACACACACACACACACACACACACACACAGGACAGAGGAGGAGGCAGACGTTCCAGACAGGGCTGTTTACTTCAGAGTCAAACTCAAGCTTTTGAATTCTTGAGTATTATCTTTGGCTTAATTTGGTTAATCTTTCACTCTGTTTTCTTGACACATGTCCCGTCTGTCGCTGCAGGTTTTCATGCCGGATGTCCATTGCCCTCTGGATGTCAGTTAAAGGAACAGAGAAGATGTAACCTCCTGGAACCAACAGGGTCCGTTCTCACTGTGTTCTGTCCAGATTAAACAAACCAGATATAAGATGTTAATCATTGAGCTTCAGGTGATGTTTGACTGGTTTATGACCTTTGGACTGAAGGTGAGCTGTTTTTCCTGCTTCCAGTTTTTTTCTCAGCCGAGACCAGCTGCTCAATGATCACTGGAGGTGACACTGCAGCGGCTGAAGGTCACCAGCTGAGAGCAGGATGAGCAGATACCACTCGTGTGTCTGTTGAATAGGGATGAGTGAGTACACCACTATCTGTATCTGTATCTGTTTAACCATCTACATTATCTGTATCTGTATCTGTACTCGGCAGTGGGCGGGGCCTAAACCGGAAGTGAGTGCAGAAATGGGTGGGGCTTAAAACTGTACATTATTTTAAGTCTGAAATTGATATGGATTGATCAGAAGTCGCTAATCTACTGTATTCAAAGCCTATATACAGTATATCTCAATAATATTTATAATATTATTTTCATGAACTGCAGAGAGAAAGTGTCAGATACTGCATGCAGCCACATACAATAAAAATATTAATATAGGCTACTTTGTGTGTTCAGCTATATGTGTGTATGTGTGTAAATGGTCTGTGAGACTGTTTATTTTTTAATGATCTGTGTGAACTTCATGATTCATGCAAACATCCAGTGATGGCGAACAGGGAAATAATATGTCAGCCTTGTTCACTGTATTCTTCTCAAAAGCACCGCGTTCAGTACGAGCAAAGTTTTTTAACTGACTTCATATCACCAGCCAAACTAAGAGTAAGCAGACGGTAAAAAAAAAAAAAATCCGACCGGAGCGGAGGCACTGACCGACGCGACGCGAGCCGTTTTCAAATGTACCGCGCGTCCGGGAGAGACGTGCAGAGACCATACAGTCTATGGCAGAGACGTGTCTGTGTAGGGAGGGGCGGGCGCTGTGTGTGACTGGCCAATCACAGAGCGCGAAGACAGTCAGTTCCAAAATGAGGATTTTCCTTCAGCACGAGCACAGATATTGACGGATTTTACTCGTATCATAATCGTATTCTTCCAAAATGCTTAATCCGTAACGGATACTCATCTGAAACGAGGATCCGGCTCATCCCTACTGCTGAACATGAAGCCGACCCAGGAGACGACAGGCTGGATCAACTCCGCTCTGGAGCTCACTGAAAACACACCTCACATGTTTCGTCTGTACTGAGACGCAGACAGAGCCGGTTGTGGTTTTATGTGCTGTTCTGAGCTGATAACTTTTCCTTGGCAGACGGCGGCGCCTCATGAAGCCGGGGCCTGATGGCAGGGCTTCAGGACGTTGGCTCCGCTCGTCGGTTCCCAAGCTTTCAGTCCGTTTGTCTCCTGGCTTCAACATCACACACATGAGGGTGGAATCAATCTCGTCGTCTGAGTCCGGGCGAGAAAGCAAACAGCTTATTCCACTATAAATGTCAAACTATTCCTTTAATGCTGATTTCACACTGTTGGCCATCGAGCCCACTCCAGTGTTGCGTCTGCGAGGCTCCGTCCCGACGCTGTGGTCGTGTAGTTTACACCTTCTGCTGTCACGTCACGCTCGGCGCTTTGTGTTTATTTATGTGTGGAGAAGGCCGGAATAATGTGGACAGAGCCGGAGTCGGAGGCAGCTTTATTTTTAGCCCACATTCTTCCACTCAACAAAGGAGTCATTCAAGTTGATCCAGGAGCAAATATTTCTCAGCGACTTATCGAAATAAATCATGACACAACTGTTTACACTCATGCTCCTGTGCAGCCTTGCATTTGTCTTGTGCAGCGTGTTCGAGCGGATCCTCCCTCACACGTCTGATTACTGTCAGCGGGATCAGGTCTGAGAGCTCAGCTCGCTGGACGTGACCGCTCCGCTTCTTCAGCAGCGTTCAAACATTCTTCAGTGGCATTAGAAAATATTTGGAGAGGGAGAGAAACCCAAGACATAAACACGTGGAGCTGGAGAGCGAGCGCCGCCAACAGGAGCTGCGGCTTCCAGGAATGTGCACAAACACAGCTCCTCCGCCTGCCTCCGCCTCACCTGCAGCTCGCAGACGCTCGGAAGCCGAAACTGCTGAACGCAAACGTTTTGTGCCAAAAAAGGAAAAGTTTGATATCTTGGGAATCGTTCACTTTCCTGCCAAGAGTGAAATGAGAGGATTGATACCACGCTCATATCTGTGGTAAACGTGCAGGCCAAACGGTGAAGTGTCGGTTTGTTCCACACAAAGAAAGAGACGACAAATTGTTATTTCATGAGTTTATGTTACAGCAGAGACTCCAGGACGTTACTGATCCCGTCCCAGGAACAATCTGCAACACAAACCTCAAATTCTTCTTCTTAAACTTTGATTTTTCTACAGATGACACAAACAAGATATAACATGAGAATATATCCAGCTTCAGTGTTTGTAGACAAATGTAGAGCTTAAAGCTGAACTGGTTGCAGCCTTTCATTCATATTCACTGGACAGACATGAGAGTGATGTCTCATCCAACTCTGAGAAAGTCAGTGACTGGATTTCAAAGACAGACAAGAGACAAATACTCAATGTGAAACAGCACAAAGACAATATATTTAAATTTGATCTTCATTCATTCTTGTAAATATCAGCTTCTTCTGAATCTGATAGCAGTTTCAAACCAGTCGGGACAAAAGCAACAACAGACTGATCCAGAAACACCTGTTTGGATCCTTCCACAGGTAAACAGGCTCATTGGTAACAGGTGACCAGTGGGAATTGTCCTCTCTGGGTCACCGTAGGGCGACAGCAGGTAGTTCCGCCCACTAATCAGGACAGGGTATATAAGCTGGCAGATGAGGCATGGCTCCCTCTTTGCTGCTGCTTTTTAATCTGCCATATTGTGGTAAGGGTTTTATATATATATATATATATACAAGGAATTTTATCCATTTATCCAATTTTGTCCATAGGCCACATGTTGATGTACACTGGGTGTCAGAGGTGATCAAACATTTCTTTGTCCACATGTATTGTTTGTTTGGCAGACTACTCACATTTAACTTGGTTCTTTTTATTTGTTATAGGCAGACTGCCACTGCTGGTTTGTTTTGCATTTGTTTTGTTGTAATTGTTTTGTTTGTATTTGCTTCATACATCCCTCGAGATTTTTAGTGATCCTTACTAGCAGCACTGTGTGTTTTTAACTGGTTTTTGTCTGTTTCTTTGGGCACGAGTGCTGCAGGACTGGTGAGTTTCTCACCTCGGCTTCACACTCCCCTTATGTTGTGTGTGTGTAGTGATTAATTTGCACGTCCTTCACACTTTATATTTTTCTCTTAAAGATTTGTTGTTTTGCTGTGTGTGTGTATGTGTTGGGCACGGAGCGTGGTGAGTGCTCTGCCCCCATTCAACTTTTCCCTCCCCGACTACAGCTGCACTCATCCGTCCTGTAGTGCTCCTGTTTGTGTCAACATTTGTTTTAAGTAAATTAAAGTTTTTATTTTAAATTGTGCTGCATTTAATAAAATTGTGATCTCGAGGGAAGCCCCTTTGTCTCTGACACTTTTTGGACCATTCACTGCATCATTTTTGGGATCTGTGGCCTTAAGACCGCTTTAAGCGGGCCGTGACACGGCTCTGGTCAAACAGGTGAGAGGATCATGATTGGGTCTGAAAGGTTCATCCTGGAAAGACTCAGTCGTTCACAAGGAGGATGGAGAGAGGTTCAACACTTTGTGAACACATGATTTGAGATTGGAAACATTCAGGTTTTAGGCAGCGTCAGAGCTTTTTTGGAATCAGTCTTGTCGTTCAGTATTTTGATCTACAGGATATGATGCAACTCTCAAATACATTCCAAACTCCTCTTGTAAATCTATAGATATAGATCATAAATGTAAAAGTCAAACTCCTGCTCCTCCTTCTCCTTCTCCTCGTCCTCTTCACCAGCTAATTACCATTTGGGGGCAGCAGCTGTGACGGCGGCCTGTTGTTGCTCCGGCCCCGTTCACTTCACCTTGACGGCTCGGCAGCTGCTCGCTCAGCACCGAGCCGACAGCACACACAGCGGCTTCGTTTACACAGGCCCCAATTCCAATTTTTCCCTCCATCAAGGTTGTGTAATTTATTTCATGCATGTCACCCTCCTCTGTATGATTCCCTTCACCGCAGGCTGCAGCCGTCGACCTGTGGTCACAGACCGTCACAGCTCAGGTGCTGTCCAGTTTGTCCACAGCACCACATGGTCTGTCCTCGTCCTCGAGTCCACCCCTCCTCTCTGGACCGTTCAGCTCCTGCACCACAGGTCGACCAGGTGAAGTCTTCTGCTGCTGTGGTGACGTAGCTGCAGGGTGTTTAGACGTGCAAGTCAGAACACTGTGTCATGTGATGTTCGCTGCTCTCATCAAAGCCTCTGCCTGCCAACGCTGCCAAGCACTTGATTCATGAGGAGCTTCGTTCCTCCGGGGCCACAACAAAACGGTCAGAGGAGAGATTTATGTCGATGTGTTTATCGCTGATACTGCTCCGGGAACATAAGATGACATGTTAAAATTATAGTCCATGTGGGTGTAAATGCACAGACAAATCTGAATGAAAAGGTGGTTTTATTAGAAGAAAGGCTCAGTTTTCTGTCGATGCAGCGGGTGGATCCACATCCCTCGTTCCAACTGTTGATTCGTTTTTCATTTTGAACAGGATGCAGAAGTTTTCCAAAATGGTTTGTTTGCATCCGTCAAGTCTCCCTTGAAATATCTCCCAGATAATTGTGATAATCCTGTTGGTTCACTAAACGCCTCTTGTGATTCATGCCAGCCTGTAATTGTGTGTTTTTTGGTTGTTTTCTTGAGTAACACAAATTGTTTCTGGCGAGCTGTCGTTCATGGTAACGAGTTGACGTGAGTGGCAGATAAAGGCTCTTTTCATTGCAGCCTGCGGGGCACTGGAGCACGCCTGTCGCACAGCTTCCAGGCAGAGCCGTGCCCCTGCCTGAATGAAAATAGAGCGTGGAAAGAATTTCCTGAAATGAAACTCAATCACTTTTGCCACTAAACAGCAGAATCTGCACTGGAGGAATCATCAGCGGAGCCTTGGCTTTGAGTGGCTTGTTGAAGGAGTTCTTGAAAATTAAAGTTAGACAAGAAAACAAAGCAAAAAAAAAAAAAAGAGAGTTCAGTGGATTGTATCGTATGTAATTCAAATGGACTGAATACTGATTTTCCTCTTTACAGTTATTCAGTTCCTCTCATCTGAGACCTTGAAACGTTCGGACTCCTGTGGCAGAGGAGCCGTTCCTCACAGGACTGAAGACGGTGGCAGAGGAGGCCGTAATCCGCGGCTTTCCTGTGCTCGCTGGTCTCACAGAGCCCAGCTGGTGTTGGGTTTCCGTCCAAGCAGCTGGGCTCGGGTGTTCCTGGTCCTCTTCAGTCGTCTTTGAAAGAGGATAGTCGAGTGGAGTGGAGCCCTCCATGAGGCCCCGAGGACCCTGCCACCGCAGCAAGGAGACAACAGGCCGGCGGAGAGCAGCTGGCCGAGTCCGGGAGACGCTGGCAACAGGTGAACACAGACCCAGTGTGAAGGAGAGTATCTGGCAAGAGGCTCGGAAGGTCTTGAAGCAACGTGGGAACTCAGGATGTTGTCAGTATGGGTGAAATGTGTCAGGAAGAAATAAAAGACACTGGTTCAAAAGCAAATGTTTTCAGTCGGGGAAGGTTGCTCAGACGGGGTGGGGGGGTGGGGGGGGGGCGCCGAGCTCTCCTGCTGCTGAAGCTTTCACTTACACCCACAGAGGAAGTGGACGACTTTAGGAAGGGCCTTGACAGTGTGTTGATTGGGCCTTTTCGTCAATCTGACTGATCTCGTGTTTCTTGATCTGGAAAGGCCTCAGGGCTGAAATGGTTTCCTTGTATTTTGTCTGGCCACACAGATGGTGGAAAATAACTCTGTAGTGGGTTTTGCTTGGCGAAGCAGCTCTGTTTTATTTGGAGTCCTTCGCTAAAGGATGAGTCGCCCAGTTCGACTGGAGCGGGCCCAAGGCCTTTGGAGATCACACAGGCACTAAAATCCATATGTGAGATGTATAAACAGCAGCCAGTGTTTATTTACAGCATTTGATCCTTCAGCATGTACCCGACGCTCACTAGCTCCACCCTCTGGACAGAAGAGCCGGGGCCAACATACCTGAGCTGGAGCTGAAGCCACTTTCACAAACATCTCTGTCAGTACAGGTTTAAATTGTGGCTCATTCTGAACTCTGTCAGCCTCCATCTTTGAAGAAGTAATTTGACATTTTGGCAAATGTGTGTATTAACATTCTCGCCCAGAGTTAGATGAGAAGATCGATGCAGCAACTCCCTAACAAATCCACTGATTGTTGAAGCCTTATAATATTTACTGAATGGATATATGATGGTATCAGTCTTCTCATCTATCTCTCGGCAAGGAGAACATGTTGGGAACATGTTTACTGTGTCCCCGGTGAGAATTTTGACGTCTTCACCTTTTGCATTGACAGTGAGTTTCATGATGGGCAGCTCAGGTTTAGAAGCTTCCATCACTCACAGGATTAAACTCCTCAGACCCCCAACAGAACACATGCCCAGTGTCAGATCCAGTTTGGAGTTTAAGACCCAGAGTTTTGCAGCAAACTCACAGTGGAATTTAAAACTCTACCAAAGCCGTAGAGCTGCTTCTCACAGTAATATGACAGAGCTCATGTGTATGTATAGATCCGTCTCTGCAAACTGCCACAAGGACATTTTGAGCCCTGACCAAGCAGCAGCAAGTGTTTCAGAGCTTCTGTGACCTTTTCATGGAGCACATTTACATCAAAGTCAGGTCGTCCACATGTGCAGTGTTTGGCGACTCTGGTGGCTAAAGTTTGATGGATCATATTTCAGAGACAGGCTTTATCTGATTCCTTCTCTACATGCTCAACCAGTGGTTTGAGATGGATGAACGTGGGCACATGAAATGAAGAAGTCAGCAGAACACTCATCCTTATTGTGACTAGAGACCAGAGGATGAAATATTTCTATTGAAAACAGCAAAAACCTACAAGCGGTCTCTTATTTCTGTGGAAAAACAGAGATTCTCTGAGCTGTATCTCAGAGCAGTGATTATGGTGGTGCACGGTCGATGGCTGAGGTGGATGAAATAGGAGCCTGGAGGGTTTTATGACTGCTCTGAATCCAGGACGGCCGTGCCTCCTTCTGCTTCTCTTCTGCTTGTCGAGCAAAGTGTGATAATCCAAGAAGAGTGTCCTTCACAAACCAATAAAAGATTTGTACATAACCTACAACACAAGTTAGCCTGAAGTATGAATAATACTGTACTGGCCATATAGATAAATGTCTTATATTCTAAGCATCTGAACATTAAACAGGTATAAAATTTCGTATATAAAAACTTGTATAAATGTTTTTATATTTATCTTCCAGGAAGCAGTTTGTTAAAATTAATGATGCTGTTTCTTGTAATATGAAGTGTAAAGTGGGTGTGCCTCAAAGATCAGTGTTAGACCCCTTTGCTTTGGTCAGTTTATTAATAATCTCCCACCACAGTGTCATAGGAGATAAGTGCAAACGTATGTTGATGATGCTGTTGTATACACACGTGACAGAACAGCCAGCAGTTGTAAAATGCCTCTGTCTGTCTGTCTTGTCTTGCCTGTCTGTCTGTCTGTCTGTCTGTCTTGTCTTGCCTGTCTGTCTGTCTGTCTGTCTGTCTGTCTGTCTGTCTGTCTGTCTGTCTGTCTGTCTGTCTTGTCTTGTCTTGTCTCGCCTGTCTGTCTGTCTGTCTGTCTTGTCTTGTCTTGTCTTGTCTTGCCTGTCTTGTCTTGTCTGTCTTGTCTTGTCTTGTCTTGTCTTGTCTTGTCTGTCTGTCTGTCTGTCTTGTCTGTCTTGCCTGTCTGTCTGTCTGTCTATCTGTCTGTCTGTAAATGCTGCTGCATTCTCTAAAACTAATATCTTCATTGCCAAAATGTCTCGACTTTCAGAAGGAATACTCAGAGCTGACTCCCATCATTGCTTCCCTCTGATTTGTCCTGTGTGAGCCTTCATGCTTTCTCATTCTTTAGCTCATTTAATCTGAGTTACGTGTCTTATCGCGGCGTGTCTCGTACCGGTGTGTGTGGAAGGATTTCACCATGGCACACACTTTCCCTGCTGTCGCTGGCACCTTGACGTACGGCCGCTTCAAAGTCTGCTGTTAGTGCTCCATTAACCAGCAGTAATTAAAGTGTCACTTTAAATGTCATCGAGTGCACTGCTCCCCCTGAACTGTAAAAACAGAGAATGCACAGAGAGCCTGGTTTCCTGCAGTCCGCCTTCATTACCAGAATAAAGGCAGAGGCCTTTTGGCAGCGGCGGCGGCGGCGCAGTGATTCCATCGCAGGCCTTCCATGTGGGCCCTATGTAACATGTTGGCTATAATTTCCTCTCTGTGTTCACCTATGTTTTGTCAGCTCGTAAATTTGTCATGAATTAATTGTGTGGTACGAAACTGTGTCAGAGAAGCTGATTGCTGTTGAAATAACCTTTGCTTTAAGTGCTCATTTCTCTGGCCGCTTTATTTTCAAATGGCTTCATATAAAGTCCAGATGCTTCTCATACTGCAGATACTGTGTGAGAGCACAAATACTTTCCATGCCACACAAGCACAGAGTGCGTCAAAAAAAGTTTCTGGGTCCATTTCACATCTTAGAGAGGGAAGATTCAAGTGTCAGACTCGACATCTGTCTGAGACCTGACAAGCAGAACGGCTGATCTGTGGTGAACACGAACACACACAAGTCTGAACACTGTCTGTGATGTATAGAGATTACAGTGACTCTTATGGTTTCACATTATGATGCAGTATTAAATGCACTATTATAAGGTTGAAGTAGGTTAATGTCATCTCGCTGTCAGTGGCTCACTTTGATGTTTTCACATAAACGACACATTCAGTTCAGCAGCTGAGCCATTATAAATTTCTTTGGACGGACACATTTTTAAAAAAGGGTCTCGGAAAATTGAATTAAGTTTTCGGAGTTTTAGAGGCATTTCGCTTTGCCAACCTCAATATAATAACTGTAAAACTATTACAACCTGAGAAGTGTTGGTACTGGCAGCTTGTCAGAGCAGGGGCAGTAAAACGGTGCCATTGGAGAGCGGCTGCCATGTGCGGACATTTCATTTTGAATTTGACAAGGACCTGCACTATCTGTTCACAATCCAGCAACTATACCAACGACACACATTGGAGGCTGATATAAACGAGCGTTTTGCCTCTCGCTGATGGGTGACAAAAGCTTAATAGTTCGCTCTTATTACTTTTCCAGCATGACGTTTTGGGCCCGTGTCCAGCACCTTCGCCACCGACTGCACGCCGTCACTCGGAACGTTTCTGAGAGCACGGCTGCGTTTGTAAAGAATGCGTTTCCTCGCTTCCTTCTTAAAAAAAACAGAATATCAATCTACAGACGCACTGGGCTGTAAATCACAGATACGTTTATGAGGCCTGCCAGACTGTTAAAGGAAATCCCACTGTGGAGCCTCGGGTGGGAGAGGAGCTTTGGTCAGCCTGTATGAATGACATTTCTCAGCTGGATCCTTCCCAGCTCCGGATCGCCTGCAGGCAAAGGCCAAAAAAACAAGGGCTGTAAGCTGGTCAGAGTCACAGGAGGAGTCCAAAGTCAATCCTGCTTGTTTTATTTGCTTTATTTCTCTCATTGAGCTTCTTTACTACCTGCTATGATATATGGAGGTCTCTAGCAGTGTGCAAGTAAAACAAATCACGGGGAGGGTAGGGGTCTCTGCTGGGGAATTCTTTTTCACCTCGCTCCTGCCCGGGCCAGGATTACTTACCTCCTCCTCAGCCGGTTGCTGTCTGCCGGCAGCTGGGACCAGAGCCAGAAACACTAAATATAAAGAAATGAGAAGAATTTAATCCCTACCACAAACATGCCAAAGCCAGGGAGAGATTAAAGGCTGCTTCCAAAAAATAACACTTCTAGAGGTGGACAATAATTCCATTTATTCCACCAGATATTTTCTTTTTGCATGTGAGACTCTTTCTCAGGTTGGGAATGAAAACCGATGCTTTTGTTTTTGCTTTGTATCATTTTACGCAGTAGCTGTGTCACTGAGGAATTTCTCTCGCCAGAAATAATTTAAGGTGATATTATGGGTCAGAATGAAAAGGCTACTGTTGCCCAACTTCTCACAGGAAACTCCGAGTCAAGAGCTGATATCACTTGAGATTAGATAAGGTTTAATTATTCCTCCATAAAACTGCATTTATGAGAACAAAATTTTGACAAATGAAATGAAATGCATGTTCTGTTACACACACACGTACACACAGGGTGGAAAGATGAAGAGTAAGACACCTGTTAACATCAAACATACATGTATACATACAACATGAAATCTAAATTTAATTGATTGATTCATTCAAAAAAAAAAGGGATCAGCTGGTTTGTATCCACCAGTTTCTACATGTTTCTCTTGCTAAGGAAGCAGCACCACACCTACATTTGGCAAATGCACTTTGACGCTAATGCTGTCCTCATGAAATATACTGACCATAAGGTTCTGTTTGATAAGGATCTTATTTTATTACACTGCGGTTTATTCATTAACTGCAGCCACTTCTGTTCCTCACTGACCGACGGAGCTCTGTGAAGTTCTCAGATCATTTCTGAAAACCTCCAACAGACATTTTACATGATACGTATATTCATTAACATTTAACAGCTCAAGAATCTAATCAAGCAAAGTTGTTGTCAATTCTACCAGATGCATATCCAGTGAGATTCACTTAGCTATTCATCAACCCACCTACCTACGTCTTGACCCAAATAATATCAATGTGCATGACTGAAAACAGCTTTAAGACAGTCGTAGCTCTTGTAACCTCACACTGCAGCAACAAGCACAAGATTCCTCTGACACTCAAAATTGTAGGTAAAAGGGCTGAAATGGCAAATTACACTTTGAACATTAGGCTGTCGTCTGTTTGACATCTATTTGCATATGTTGCTAAATGTTTAATTGTTTTAGTACAATGTCAAAAACTGTGTTAAGATGAGGCCCATGTTTGACATTCCTTAACAAACTCTAATGACATCAAACCAGAAGAGAACTAGAGAATAGTGTTTGATTTGACCATGAATTAAACTCTAATGCACAAATTCATTAAGAATTATAAAAAAAATTAAAAGATTATTATAGAAAGTTAAAGCACGAAGGAAAACAGGACCAATAATCACTGTGAGATTCGACAAATCACTGAACCCAGTGTGCAGCTGTTGGAGCTCAGCTGCAGGACAACAGCCCCCTCTGCTGTTCACCAGCTGAACTCATCTTTTCCTCCTCCATTCATTCACTTCCTCCTGATGGTCTGACACATGATCCATCATTAAATTCAACCTGACACCTAAATACAGAAACGTTTGCACTCAGAAATGCTCAGATCTGTCGCTTCTTGCAGCGATGCTTTTCTCCAGTGCTGCCACTAGATGGCGCGAGTGAGTCACTGCAGAGCAGGTGACTGATTCTGTTGCTATGGTGATGACGCTGTCGCACGTTCCTGACAACCAGGTCAGTGAAATGTGCGTCTGACGTTCTTTTTTTTTTTTTTTTTTTTTTTTTTTTTTGGTAACGTTGAAGAAGACAATTAGAATTAATACTAAGAAAAATATAAATAATAAAAATATAAATAAATAATATTCAGGTCAGATTTCTCATATTGCATATTTTCTCCTCGTTGAAATAACTTTAAGTGCTCATTTCTCATATTCTGATCCCTTTATTTTCAAAAAAGATGCTTCTAACATTCATATTTGAAGGACAAATACTTTCCACACAATCACAGAAGACAACAAAGTCTTACAGAGAGAAACAAACAAATTTTAAATATTCTTCTGTGGAATGATAATTATATTAAATCATATTGCAAAATAAAATAATATTGCAGTTGTATTTCACATCATGATAAAAGTATAAAGACTATTAAATGCACTAGAATAAAGTTAAAATAAAAATACAATAATAAAGATAATAATAAAATAATACATGACGCATTCAAATAAAAATTAAATTAAATTAAATAAGGTGATTTACGTGATTCAGGTTAGCTGTAGTTTTCTCCCGGTTTCCCATGATGCACCGCTTTATTTTGGCTAGTAGCTCCGGGAGATGATGGGACTCTGACACAAGCCGAGCGAGGCGACACCCGGACAGCATCCCCGAAATGAGCCGCCGGCCTGGACGCACTTAGCCGCCGTGGCTCGTCCGTTCAACGACAACTTCTCAACCTTTCACAAGACCATTCGACTGCTCATTATTTTATAAATCCACAAGGTAAAAAAAAAACCTTCATGGGATAATGTGCTGCTGTAGCCTCGTTAGCCGTTAAGCTAAGCTAGCTTGATTAAAGCCTCATACGTACTTCCTCTGGAACAAGACGGTTCTTTCATTAACGGTTTGAAATTCAGCTATTGAAATTTAACTGTTTTGATTTCCCTTTGTTCAACTACAATCGTGTATTTTAAGTGACATTTTTGAATTCGGCATTCATCCAAAATCATTATAACGATTACATGGTTGAATGATACGTTAAGAATTTATGCTCATTTTTTTTCTAAACCCTTGATTTTAATTCAAATTAACTTCTGTTTGGCGAATTGCCGAATTTACCCAAACACCCTCAAGATGCCAAAACGTTGTTTAAATCCTACAATTAGGACATTTCCTTATTTGTATAGCAGGTTTTTCTTTAGTGTGACGGATTGTAAATGGAGTTTGGTGCGATGAGAGAACAGCAGGTGTGGGAGCTTCCTGACACTGAACAGCAGCAGAAACACAACACGAGCTGCGGAGACGAGCTGTGTGCTGACTGTCACAGATGCAGTGATGGCATCCGGCATGAAACAAAGAGCGAAGTGTGATGGTTCGAAGTCGGCCAGGTCCCGGTTCAGGATCACTAACACCGTGTGTGATAGTGGTGAAGAAGGTCGTGTCCTGAGTGTGTGGAAGCTCCGTGGTGACGCTGGTTTGCAGTAACGATCCTCTGGCAGCTGCATTCAGGACCAGCAGCCGTTTAATGTGAACTGTCCGCAATGCAGGTGCTGAAACTGAAGGTCTGGAGCGTCTCTGCTGGAAACACTCAGCTCATGTCCTCTTTAAACTGCAGTCAGTGTTGTTAACTGTGTGTGGACGCTTGGTCATCTTTGCATGTTCATTTAGGTTGATCATTAGTGTCATGTTGTAAAATGCCTGAGACAGAGCTGGGGAGGACGTGAGGTGTTGACATGTGTGTGTGCAGAGAAGCAGCTTCCTGCCTGCTCGGCTCGTGTTGTGGCTCAGGATGGGAGCTACTAGCTAATGTTTCATGCTGCTGCAGTTCATTGATTATTTATGTTCCCTGTATGGTGAAATGCTGTTGTGATGTTGGCGTATTAGGAAGAGAAGACGACACCACACGCTGCTTTGACATTAATCTCTGTCTTTTGAAACAGACACTGATGGATTCACTTCCTCCATTGTCTCTGAACAAAGAGCTCTAAACTTTATTGTCTCTCTTGAATTCACTCAAGTTGTATTCGTCACCTCCGTGTCGTTGAAGTTGGCTGAGGTCACGTCTTTGCAAATGGAAAGCTATTTAAGCTATTCTAGGAAAGAGCTGGGATGAGAGATATGCTTGCAGTGCAGAGTTTACCGGAAGGACTCCACATTACTCATCAATAATAGATTATCTCCTCAGCCTCTCTGACACACCGCTGCCTCTGTTAGTGATCACCAGTCTGTGGTTTGCTTATCACATGCTTCTCTTTCCCCTCTAAGTCATGACAAAAAAAATCATACAAACAACTGGTGAAAGTGGGGAGTGTGTCCAGCGAGGTGTCGTGGGATGTTTTATTCATGTTGGCGAGCTGATGATGTAAGAGCGAGCAGCTCGGGGATGTTTTATTGAAGCACTCTTATGTATGCAGGGAGAGGCTTTCTCTGCACTCTGGAGGGCTGTGGCAGGGATCAATGTGCTCTCCACTCTCAGCCCTGTACAGTCGTCTGGCAGAGGGTGGAGATGTTGGGACTGAGTGATTGTTTCTCTCTCTCTCTCTGGCTCTGGAGACAAGGACGTCCACTGAAGCGAGGGAGGAGGGAGGTGGGGCGAGGCCGCGGAGGAAGAGAGACGGGCAGGCTTCATGCCACACCCAGAGCGACTGTGATGTCCATCAGTGTGTTCGGCTTTTATCTCTCCTTTGTTTCTGTTGTTACTTGACTCTGAAAGAGGAGATTTTCCAGCAGAAAGAGACGTCACTCTCTCTCTCTCTTCTATGTATTCAAGCACCAAGTGAAGAGAAGCTGTGCTACAAGATTTTCACCCGATACTTCATATTATTAGACTTTTCTAAGTTACCACTTTATTTCCATTTTAAGAATCAAACTTTATTTTCCTACCTGTCTTCTGAGCTCAGGAAGAGTTTCTCCACTGCGTGTCCTGATAAAATTGTATTACACAGTGTAGATTACATTAGCGTGTATTAGATTAGGGTGTGTGCTTTGAAGGCCTGCACTGCTCACTCTCAGGTTCCCGATCAATAGCATCATTTCAGTGATTGTTGGCTAGTAACAGCAAGCAAAACCTAGATTGTGCTCATTTATGTTTGTTACAGTCTCATTGTAGCGTTGACCCAGACCTATTAACAGTGGTAGCCTACACTCCCACTCTGCATACTATTACACACAGCCTCACTTCTCCAGCACGTCAGCTGCGCTTTTTATCTCCAAACAATACAATGTTGACATTTTATCGGTTAGTTTTAGTGCACAGTGGCCTCCGTTATGAAGGGATTTGATGGTATTATCCACCAGTGATTAGTTTGATGTGGAAGCAGTTGGCAGACAGAGCTGGAGCACATCCCAAAACACAAAAAGATGTTTATGGGCAAAACGGTGAGAATTAACAGCATGTTTGACAAGTAGATCGACTTTTATGTATTGTCTTCTGTTTTTTCTGTCTCTCCTTGTTTTCTGTCATCTGTGTCTGAAGGTTCCGAGGCTGGTGTGTGAGCATAATCAGCCATGGCATCAGCAAACGTAACACTGGAAAATCAGCTGCACAGTGCACAGAAAAACCTGCTCTTCCTGCAGCAGGACCACGCCAACACGCTGAAGGGGCTTCACGCAGAGATCCGCAGATTACAGCAGCAGTGCACAGGTGAGACTTGAGTAAAAACAGCACATTAAAAAACTTCTTAGAGGAGAACTGATCTCATGAGGACAGAAGGAATACTTGAAAACAGCAAAGTAAACAAAACATGTTAATAATGATCCCAGTTGTCCCCCAGATGTACGGCCTTAATGGATCTCTGGGACCAAAAGTAAACACGATGCTGTGGTGCCTTTTAGTATACAGTATAGATATTTAGCATATAAGGTCTTATGGGAAATGCACTCAAGCGTTAGTGAATACAACCTGCACTGTAGCGACGGAACACAACAGAACCTGTACTGAACATAACATCAGTGATGTTCAGCTGGGAGAACAGGACTGCTTTAGCCCTGATTTCCCATATCCTTGGCTAACCCGTCACTAAAGCCGACATGGAACTCTCACTAATCTCGTTGAATGAATACTCAGCCATATGGAAACGCTGACATGTTTTCTGCAGTCATGCTTCGCTGCTGGTTAGCGTCAGTGTGCGAGGGCCGATGGCTGCAACCTCATGTGACACAGACACTGAACTAACCTCCTCTTCTTTTTCACAGACCTGACATATGAACTCACAGTGAGAAGCTCTGATCCCTCAGGTAAGCCTCCATCGTACTGTACAGGACACACACACGCCAGTTTACCTCTGACACTCAGTGTTCGTGTCTGTAGCTATCATCAGTGTTAACTGTTGTTGCAGGATGTAACAACAACATTTGTTTGGTCAGAGTGAGTGTGAGCCTGTGCTCTCATCTGGAGTTAGTGTTCAATGACATGAGTTACAGTACGACTCTTACAAGAGAAGAGTGAGACTTTGATGCCTCAGGTCTTCGTAACAGGTCTCTAGTACAGAGCATTTCTCAGAGTACTTTCATTTTTTAACACATGATTCAAGTTGTGAACGTGCACAGCAGCAGCAGATGAATCAAACAGTCGAGGCCATAAATGTGACCTGTGTCAGGGCGCAGGCCGAGAGCAGATGGCTCTGTTTCCTGGAAACACAGTCTCACCCAGGAAGCACTGCATTGTGGGACCCCCTGCTGTTCATTAGCGTTCCCACAGCTCGTTGCCAACTGCCCCTCCTCCATGTTTCCATGGCCCTGACATGGAGTCACAGCACTGGTCTGATTCAGACCCGGCACTGCTGTCTTCGTTCTGGTTTGATGTAGAGCACAGAAAGTCCGAGAGGCTCCTGAGAGGAGAGAATTTATTCACAGGTTACTGATGACGTCACTGATGTGCCTTAATGAACAGGAGGCATGTTGCATCTCGCTAGGATTACTCTGTGTTGTAGGCTTTCCAACATGGCTGGCCCAGATCTGAGCAATATTGTCAGGGCCTCCACTTAGAAGCGCTGTCATGTTAGTGTTGGACATCTCACAGATTGGAGTGCAGGAAATGAGATTATCTGTCACAGTGCTAATGCACAGCCTGCAACCTGCTTAGTGCAGCAGGGCTCAGCTGCTCCGACTGAGGTGAAAACACACACACACACACACACACACACACACACACACACACCCGTGAGAAAAAAAGGGAAAGCACAGTCATGTTTCTAACCATCACTAGATTTTAGAAGAGACTGAGATTAGGATTGTAAATGTAAACTAGAAAGTGAAACCTGCACTTTGTGATACATTATATACACACATTTCTACACATAATACACAGTTAGTGCAGACATGGCTGTGCCTGGGCGTGGCAGGGCAGGGTGGCGGCAGCAGTGAAGGTCAGAGGAGAGCGCTGCCCTTGTTGTCTACCAGAACTGTAATGTGAAACTGGAGCTCTCTGCCCACTGCACGAGTCCCTGTAGGACCACACTGTCTCTGTCAGTCCACAGTCAGTGTCTGCGCTTAATGTACTAATGATTGGCTCAGTCTGGGGGGGGGGGAGCACTTATTTATGCACATACAGAACTGCTGTTTTACCCTGTTTTGAATGGTGTGTGCAGACAGCAGCGAGGTCCGATGCAGGGAGCTGCAGAGGAGGTGTGAGGAGCTGGAGGCGCAGCTGAAGAAGAAGGAGGAGGAGAACACAGAGCTGCTCAGAGACCTTGAGCAGAAGAATGCCATGATCTCAGTCCTGGAAAACACCATTAAGGAGAGAGAGAAGAAGTACCTGGAGGAGCTGAAGATGAAGAGTCACAAGCTGGCTGTGTTGTCCGGGGAGCTGGAGCAGAGAGCCAGCACTATTGCTTACCTCACCTCGCAGCTTCACGCCACCAAGAAGAAGCTGTTAGCCGGCAGCTCGTCCGAGGCCAGCCCCAACGTCAGCCCCGTCACCTCCTACAAACCCACGCCGCCTCCGGCCAAAGACCGGCAGCCTGAAACCCCGCGGCGCCGCATGAAGAAGAGTCTCTCTCAGCCTCTGCACCCAGAGCTGACGGAGGTGTACCGGCTCGGCCCGGACGGCAGACGGCTGGTTCTGCGGGAGACGGTGGACGCCATGCCCGACCCCACGCCCTTCCTGCAGGCTGGGAGAGAGTCTCCTGAGCCGCAGGTGGTGCGAGAGCGGCCGGCTGTCATCCCTCCTATCGCCTCCGAGCGCTCCCCTGTCGCTCCCCTGGGGGCCGGGGCCAGCCCTCGTCACAGCCCCGCTCGGGACCGTCAGTACAGGGCTCATGTGGGCGTGGCGCACCGCATCCCCCACGGCACCCCTGCCGTGGCCCCGCCGCAAGCAGAGCTGGAGACGCTGGCGGTGGACCAGGTCAACGAGGAGAAGGTCGTGCGCAAGCGCTCGGGAGCCGACAGGACAGTTTAGCACTGCGACGCTAACATGCACATAAACACACACATCTACTGTATACACACGACACTGCAAGAGCAGGAAGGAGCCTGACCCACTGTGTAGCCTGCTTTTTACGCAACACTGCAATATGAAGAAAAAAAAATTACAAAATTAGCATTTTGTAAATGGTATTCCATAAAGACTTTTGTTTTTCTTAATATACATTAGAAGAAGGACGACTATAAAGCATGCCAAATGTTTCTTATCTACGACCCAATGACATATTGTACTATACACATCTCGGCTTCTTCCTCACTTCTTTCTGTCTTATGTGGCACATACAACAAATTCTCAGCCAAATATCTGCATCAGTGCCTGCTCGACCAGTTCAACATACACAAGCTGCGTAGTGTAGTCATGGCTAATATTTACATTTACATATCTCTGTCTGCTCCGTCTTCTCAACAATACTCTGGACATATCAACAAACTATATTACAAGATGTCTGCAGCTGCATAGGGTAGAACTGAAATTATTAAACTAATAAACCCTGAATGTCTTTCATCTTCTTCTATATCAGTATAATAACGTTACTGTAGGAACAAGCTGCATAATGTGCAATTGAAATTAGCTGGTGAAAGAGCTGTAACTTCACCTTTCTTTTGTTGACTTGCAGAAACAGCAGCGGTGCACATGTATAGATGCAGTATGAAGTTATGTTGAACAGGGCGAATATGTGTGTGTGTCTGTGTGTGTGAGAGAGAGAGAGAGTGTGTGTGTGTTTCAGAGAGAGACGATGAAGAAGAGAGAATTAAGTTTTGGCTTAAACAATATCCATTGATGTTATTTGTGATACAAGGGCATTTTTGAAAATACTGCTGTAATAGGATTTTGTGATATGACTAACTGTACTTTATAAAGGCTGTACATTTGTATTGAATTCTTTTTTAATTTATTGTTTAATAGAGAACACAAAAGCACCTCAGATGTTGACTTTAGTCACTGCACCACCAACATTATGGTAATTATCACTTAATAACCTGCTTTTCACATTAATGTCACTTGTCCTTGAAGTATATGTATAAATCAACACAATAAAGCGATGCTTTTTTGGTTTGGTTACTTTGTTTCTGTGTCTCCCAGAGGTGTTTTGTTCAGATCTGGTGATGATCAAGATTGACAGCATGTTCTCAAACCATCAACATCCCCTCATGCCCTGTGACTCATAGTGTTGTTAGTGTGTGGTGCACTGGATGATGGGAGGTGAAGTGTCTTCAGATCTGATCATCAAGCAGTGAGGATCATCTGTCTGCACCAACAACCATTCAGGATCGTATCATTAACATTACAGCATCTCACAGCAACAACAGCTTAATATCACACTGACTGGAGAGTCCACTGGTGCTGAAGAGGGATGAGATAAACCTTTATTCATCCCACAGTGGGGAAATTCTTATTGTACAGCAGCAAAGTGATGGTGCAGTTCAGAAGTAAGGAAGAACAATCTATTTGTATGTGACATATTTGCAGATTTATGACATGCCAAATATGGCTTCCTGGAATGTATGTTTGTCCATGGTAGCACTTTTGGCTCTCTATATCTCCAGATTTAATGACACCACATGTCTGATTCTTTTCAATATATGAGACATGTTATAGTATTATCAGGAAAACAAGTTATATCTGTGACAGAAATGATACTTTCTCATATATAGGCCTCTAAAAATGGAAAAAAGCTTGTCACGTCTGTATTTTGAATGCTCATAGCAAAAATCTGACCTGGTTTACCAGAAAACAAATTGAATGAGTGAAAAGAGCAAGGTCTAATTGATATATGCACCAAATATGAAGTTGGTGCTGTGAAGAAAACCATTTAATTAAAGCTGTTGAATGTAGGTTTTATGACATGTGAAAATGTCATTCACAAGATTCCATCACATGCATGCAGACCAGTAAAAAACGCTGATGTACACTATTTGTGATTTTTTTAGGTGAATTTTTTGCATGTTTCAAATTGACTTTAAAACTCCTCAGAACCAGTGAAGGTTTAATTCTCAGCATGAAAGTGTTGTTTTTGGGGTATTTTCACCTTTTTTGGACAGTTAATGAGTCGTGGGCAGAAAAATGAAGGAAGAGAAAAAAACAGCAGCTGGATTTTGAACTGAGGAACCTGAAATGTTATGATAGAAGAATTAATGAAGCTCTTGTCTATTGAGACGCACACTTGTACAAATACATGTGTTTCATTCACATGAGCTCAGAAAGTGGCTGAAAACCCAACATTTAAACAATCACACACTGGACTCTCAGCCTCCTGTCAACCAATCAGAGGGTCAGGAGTCAGGAGGAGGTGGCACATGAAGAGTTGAACCTCTGAGTGGACTCATTACAGGGAACCTGGAGGGAGAGAACCATGAAGACTGTTCGACCACCTGGATACAGGCTCGGCCAGGATCCACACCACAGGCACGCTGTCGCCCCCCGGAGGCTGCAGGGCTCAGTACAGGTGTGGGGTCAGGCGGCGCACACTCAGCAGGTGGAGTTTGTGACAACAGGGCCAATGTAAGTGGCAGTCATGTGTGGTCAGTCACTCACGTGACCGGGTCAAAGGTGTGCACCCCGGAACCTGTATAGTAAATAAAGGGTAACGCTCCACGCGGCCTCAATAACACACATCACGTACGGATTAGAATGGTATGTTGAATTCTTTTAATCGGTCACTTTAATTTTATTGTTGCATACGATATGACTAATGCATACTGTTCTGTGGATGCTTGTTTTGCCTGTTTAGTGCATCACTGTCAAGTTTGGTTGACCGAAGTACAAGAGAAGACGCTAGCCATGTTTTGAAATGTGCGGAGCGAGGGACGTCAGCTCAAACCGTGGATTGTTTCATACACTGTTGTGGTCCTTACAAATGCTGTTGCGGTCCTTACAAATGCTGTTGCTGTTCTAGCACACACTGGTATTCTTTGGTTTATTTTTGTGTTAATCTGAGGAGCATTTATAATGTTTTTCTTTGGTTGTGTACCTGTGTATTTCGAGTTGATGGAGTGAGCTAATCCCTTGTGTATACACTTGTAAATGTGATTGTTACGCTGTAAATTTTAAGCATTTATTTGCACCGGTGTTTTGTGAAACACTGACATTTGTGTTTATACTTTTGTTTTATTTTACTTATAGTTTCACGGTGCTTGAAAGGGATGACCTATTAAAATAACTGCAGCCGTTATGGAGACTCTCTGCTGTCGTTATTGATGCCCAAGGGCTGCCACAGCTGACGATGGAAAGCACCACAACAGCCACTGTGACGTCACTGTGAGACGATTTAGTCAACTTTGGAGAGCAAACTTTTGGGGGGACTTTTATCAGATATACTCAAATATAAGTTTAAACAGTCCACTGCTGTTTAACCAAGTGCTTGAACATTAAAGCCCCAGAATAATCCATTCCTCTGGATTTAATATGAAAGTTTTCTGTATCATACCAGAATACCCTCAGCACTCGGGTGTGTTTGCTGGGTCCAGGTAAGTTTTGCGCTGTCATGGAGAAGGTAGCAGAAAATTGTGAAGGCCCACGAGGTTTGGTGCCACCTCTGGAACAAACACAGTGTTCAAACATCCTTCAGTTCAGGTGAGTGGAACAAGTGAAAGAATGAAGAGTGTAGTTTCTCCTCAGCTTTGAACACAGTGATGTTGTAAATTTGGCATAATATTCTCTTTTCATTACATGAAGAACAGTGCCTTGTTTTCATCCTGATATTGATTTTACAACCATTACAGTTATGATTTTGCAGTTGTTAATATATTAAAGATATGGCAGTGACAGTAAGAGTCTGGTTCACCTCATCTTGAGAATCACATCACATTTTAAATCATAGAAAAGACACAGCAAGATTCAACTTCATTATCTGGTTGAGTCAAAAACATCAATATGACTGACAGTGACCCCTGGTGGTCAAAACGTTGCATATACTTTAGTAAAAAATGTGTGTGTGTCATGTTTTGCTATTTTTGTGAGGACCAACTCTTGACAAACAACCTTTCTTGTGAGGACATTTTGCCTGGTCCTCACAAGGATTATGCTAGGATGCCTTGGTTTTAGGGTTAAGGTTAAAAATACAAAAAGTTTATGGTTTGGGTAAAGGTTAAGGTCAGACATTCAGTTGTGATGGTTAGGGTTAGGGTAAGGGGCTAGGGATTGCATTATGTCAATGGAAGGTCCTCACAAGAATAGCAAAACAAACCTGTGTGTGTGTAAATGAATATATGTATGTGTGTATGTATATTTATGTATTTATATAAAAGATAGATGTATATGTGTGTGTGTATGTATATGTATGTTTGTTTGTATGTATGCCATGTATAGATGTATATGTGTATGTGTGTGTATATATATATGTATATGTGTTTATATGGGTGTATATATGTTTGTGTGTGTTTGTATGTATGTATATATGTATGTGTGTGTAGGTGCATGTATGTCCATATGTGTGTGTGTGTGTGTATATATATGCATGTATGTGAGTGTGTGTGTGCGCATGTGTATGTATGTATATGAGTGTGTGTGTGTGTGTGCATATATGTACATCTGTGTGTATATGTATGTATGGATTTATGTATATGTATGTGTGTATATGTTTTTATGTTGGTATGTATGTATATATGTGTGTGTCTATATGTGT
>JBBMOC010000149.1:285839-288339 GCA_037975185.1 Centropyge bicolor
TGTGGACCAGTAAAAAATGCTGATGTATAGTGTGTGATTTTTTTCGGTGAATTTTTTGCACCATCTCAGATTTGCTCTATATTTTGTTATTTTAATGTCCTTGTTACTAATAGCTGCTGTGCAAAATTTCAGGCCAATATCTCCACTACTTTCAGAGATATTAAGCCTTCACATGCATGTGGACCAGTAAAAAACGCTGATGTATAGTATGTGATTTTTTTTCGGTGAATTTTTTGCACCATCTCAGATTTGCTTCATAATTTTTCATTTTAATGTCCTTGTTACTAATAGCTGCTGTGCAAAATTTCAGGCCAATATCTCCACTACTTTCAGAGATATGAAGCCTTCACATGCATGTGGACCAGTAAAAAACCAGTAAAAAACGTATGTGATTTTTTTCGGTGAATTTTTTGCACCATCTCAGATTTGCTTCATAATTTTTCATTTTAATGTCCTTGTTACTAATAGCTGCTGTGCAAAATTTCAGGCCAATATCTCCACTACTTTCAGAGATATTAATCCTTCACATGCATGTGGACCAGTAAAAAACGCTGATGTATAGTATGTGATTTTTTTCGGTGAATTTTTTGCACCATCTCAGATTTGCTTCATAATTATATGTATATATATATATATGCGCTATGTATCTCACATGTAACACATGTACATGAACGACACAGACATAAAATTCCACAACTGATGTGATTAAAATAAATTTTATTTTGAGAAACATATTTGGTTAAATTCTCTTAAGGTAGGCTTCTCAGTCCTTACATGTATATTGCAATGAGACTAAATATACTCAAAGTTGTAAATCATTTGGCATAATATTCTCTTTACCTTTAAGTTTCATATTTACAGTTGAAAAGGCCACTGAATACACATTACTAGACATTTAAAGACATCACAACAGGTTACAAACAGCACATGAACTTGTTCACACTCTTGTGAAAAAGATCACAAAATTAAAAGTGTTCTTCGTGGTGACATAACAAGAGCATGTTTGAAACTGATAAAATGTTCACATGTGACTTGAGATCCTTCAGATCTTGGTGGCAGAGCAGATCTAAAAGCTTTCAAGCTGAAAACATGTTTACAAAGAAAAAATATTTTTAAAAATCCTTTTCGGCATTCCGCCACAGTGAAGGCATTTTTATTTTCATTACATGAAGGAAAGTGCCTTGTTTTCATCCTGATATTGATTTCACAACCATTACAATTATGATTTTGCAAATGTTAATTTTGTTTTTTAGTACTTTTTTTTAACTTCTATGAACTCTGGGTCACAGAAAATCTTGAAGCGATATAGTTTGATATGTTGATGCAGATTCAGACTTAGCTGTGTCATCACTGTGCCGTCTCGAATCTCTTGGCTGGCGACGTCATTTTCTTCTTTTCAAAGCCTGGACAGAGAAGTGATCACATGTTACTTCACAGCGTTGACAAAGTAATAGCAGTGTTGACATTACAGTCCAATAGTGAAAGAAACTGAGAAAGCAGAAAGTACAAACCTGAATCTGTGAGGGTCATCTGACTCAGCTCTTCCTCCAGCTGCTCACTGGTGATATTCAAGGGGCTGAAAGGTACAGCAGGCAGAGAACTGAGGCTCGGCTCCCCGGAGGGTCGCAGACGGCTCGATGGAACTTCAGGAAAAGCTGGGATGGACTCTGGCTTCGACTCGTCCAACAAAGACTTTAGTTCTTCCTCCAACTCAACCATGTCTTCATCTAGAAAAAAAACATGAGCACCTCTTGAGTTCCTTGATGTTCACATAGAATATATATAAAGATATAGCCGTGACAGTGTGTGTACCTGCGCTGGTCACACCGCTGGACAGAGTCTGGTTCACCTCATCTTGAGTTTCACACAACTGTTAAATCATAGAAAAGATACAGCAAGATTCAACTTCGTTATCTGGTTGAGTCAAAAACATCAATATGATTGACAGCGACCCCTGGTGGTCAAAACATTGAATGTACTTTAATGAAAAATGCATTGGCACGATTGTTTTTTTTTTATTGCAAGTGTTATGTATGTATATGTGGGTGTGTATATGCATGTATATAAGTGCGTGTGTGTGTGTGTGTATTTATGTGTGTGTGTATGTGTCCGTGCATTTATTTGTATATGTGTATGTGTATATATATATATATATATATATATATATATATGTATGTGTGTTTGTATGTGTTTATGTCTTTGTATATATGCGTGTGTATATATATATACATGTGTGTGTCTATGTGTGTATGCGTGTATGTGTGTGTGTGTGTATATGTACATATGTATGTGTGTGCATGTATGCATGTGTGTATATAAGTATGTATGTATGTGTGTACATGTGCGTATGTATGTATGTGTATGCAAGTGTATATAAGTATGTATGTATATATATATATGTATATATGTATTCAAGTATGTAAGTAAATGTACATATATATGTGTGTGTATGTATATATGTATGTATGTATGTCTTTGTATGTATGTGTGTGTGTGTGTG
>JBBMOC010000149.1:293339-300777 GCA_037975185.1 Centropyge bicolor
ACAGAGACACAGGAGGAGACAGCAGAGACACAGCTGACACGGTCACCTGGCCAGAGACTGGAGGACAGTGGACAAACCCAGCGGGGACTTGTCCTTCCTCCTGAAGGTCCGGTTCAGCTCCTGCAGGCTGACACACACGCTGCTTCGGTCCCTGCAGCTCTTCAGGATCAGAGCCGTCCAGAAGTCCATCTTACTGTCCCAGTCCGCCGGGTTCACGTCCCGGTTCTCCTTGAAGTCGGAGAACATGAAGTTCATCCGCTCGTCGTCGTCCCATTCAGGCGTCAGGCTCATTTCACTGGACTCAGACATTTAATGTATTAAACTGTAAACTTGAGCTGAAGCCGTGAATCGACCTGCTGCTTCCTCCAAACAGACACAGCTAACAACAGCTAACATCAGCTAACAACAGCTAGCTTAGATCCACGTTAACGTTAGCTTAGCTAGCAGCACTCACGACCCGTCCTCAGTCCTTAACAGCAACAAATATCAAAACTCAAAATAATGACTAAATTAAAGTATCGTCTGTTGAGGGGGAAACAGCGCAGTGACTCACATGTCGCTGTCAGACATCACAATCAATCCCTCACTTCACCATGATGCGTTAAAATGTGGCTAGTCACCAGCTAACACGAGCTATCGGTGCACATATCAACAACATATTAGATGCGCGCGTTTTATACTTCAGAGCGGTGCGAAAAGGCGGTGACGTTTGTCGTAAAGGGCGAATGCCTTAACTCCGCCCGCGCAGACACACTGAAATAAAGCAAGTGCTTCTCATATTGGGCTCGTGAACGCTATATTTGCGTCGCTTCTGCGCATGTCTGCGCATAAGACTTGATTTTTTTTTTTCATACCATGTTGTTTTTATTGTTTTTATCTTTTGACATTTGATCAATAACTCAGATGGAATCGTGTAAAAATCATCTAGATTTAACTGCAAATATAGAAACAAATCTTTAAGAGTAATTTGTACTTTAATACAGGAGAAACTGAAAGTGGACCAAGAGTTTTTTTTAAAAATGAAACAAGAAACTTTAGGACGGTTTAGGGGTCGCAAACTGGATTTAATTAAAGCCCCTTCTCATCCATCCTTCCACGTGCAAATATACACAGCAACACTTGTGACTGTACAGTGAAAACAAGATTAGGATTAGAAGTTTATACCTTTAATAAACATTCTCTGATCAGGAATCCACAAATTCTGTGTAACACCTCCATAATTGTTAGATATAATAATCCACAAATTTACTTATTTTCCATGTCCTCAAAAAAATCCTCTGTCATGAAGCGGGGGACATTTTGGTATTTGAACACTACAACAAAATTAATCATGTTTTGAAAAAACTGATCCCATGTTATTACTGCAGAAGAATGTTAAATCCAAAACATATTGGAGGGTAAATCAACTGTAAAGATAATCAAGGATTTAAGGTATTGCAGTGGTGAGTATTGCTTTGTTTACATAGTTATATCATTTGTATGTAATTTGCATTTGTGTCATGCAAAATGCTACACAGATAAATTACACTGTGTAACTAAAAAAACCCTTCATGGTTTTACAGTCAGTTTCAATATCTGCTCTCATCCAGTGAATAATTAAGTAGATGCACATGCACATCATTTCCACATTAGTAAAGTACAGTATACAACGTAATACTTTTGAAAAATAACTGGCCTGCATGTACAGTATGTTTGGCAGAACAGAAGCAGTGATGCAGCATTGACATGACACTAATGTCGGCGTGTTACTGACGCTGTGTTTAATCCCATCAGGTCATTCTGACGTTAACGATAGTGCATAAAAATAGATTAATCATTTAATTAGTTGCCTCGCTTTAAACATCTTTAGTTACATGGCTTTAACATTTTGCAGTCTTTCGTTTATTTGGCACATGTTGATAAATGCTCAGAAACCTTGGCTCTGACTGAAACACGTCTACTTGGCGCTGAGATCCACCACCAGGTGCTGGTAGGCCAGGGTGTTGCCTTTGAAGCTGGCGGCCAGCAGGATGTCCTTGTTGTCGACGGAGACCAGGCTGAAGGCCCGCGGGGCCCTCATGTTGAGCTCCTGGAAGGGCTGAAAGCGCTGAGTGAGGTCGTCCCACAGGTAGACTCTGGAGAAGGAGAAATCGCTCCCGAGGATGAGGTACTGGCGGAGGCCCACTGTGAACGGATACACGGCCATGGAGCCCCGAGAGGGAAGAGTCTGGATCTCCACGAAGCGCTGCCCCTCCCAGCGGAGGATCTTGGAGTCACCTATGAAGCGCGTGAGGCAAAGGTAAAGAACCTTCCTCACCCAGAAGTGCTTCACCATCTGCACGTCTGCCAGCTCTGTGATCTGCGAGAAGAAAGCAAACTGCCTCTGGCTTCGGTTCCACTGGTAAACCACGGGCGGCTGGGAGGCGCTGGACAGGATGAGGTGAGGCTTTCCCGCGACATCGAGGAACTCCACATGTGTGTCCCGGTGCCAGGGGTGGAGCGACTGGTGGGAGTAGAAGCCGTTGCTGTTCCAGCGGTAAATGCTGGTGGAGCCGGCCTTCGAGCTGTCGGCTACCACAAAGTACCACTCTCCATCCAGCTGGAAGGTGTCCACGAAGTTGGGCTTCCTCACACGGGTGGTGTCGATGTCCTGGATCTTTACAAAGCGCTGCGGGTCCTCCTCCCACCTGTGGCGGCAAAAAGACTGGTTAGATACTACTCGCACACCTGTACAGTGAATGTGAAGCTATAGTCAGTCAGTCCGTAATTTTACGAGGGGATCCAGGGATCTGATAAAAAAACCTTCTGTAAATGCTAAATCATTTGACTTTTGTGGATCAGCCAGTGAAATATAATGTGTTAATATGTGATTCTTTTGGGCAGGTTAACTGTTTCCCTGTGGATCTCATTGAACTCTGCA
Source organism: Centropyge bicolor (assembly GCA_037975185.1). Taxonomy (NCBI): domain Eukaryota; kingdom Metazoa; phylum Chordata; class Actinopteri; family Pomacanthidae; genus Centropyge; species Centropyge bicolor. Next base: position 296,239 of record JBBMOC010000149.1, read on the forward strand.
CAAGACGGTGAACACAAGAAGCTTGTTTCCCAAAATGTCAAATCTATTCTTCAAGGTCATGATCATTCTGAAATGCTGGAGAACATCAACAGGTCATCAGCTGTTTGCAGAGAGGAAGTCTTACTTGTAGATGTGAGATCCACCAAAAAGTTGAGCCACAACCATGTACAGGCTGCTGTTGATGACCACTGGTTTGCAGTAAACAGCAGAGCGAGCTGCCGGACAGATATAGAAGCCGTTAGCTTTCATTTGAACATATACCTGTAGAATGATATTTATGCTCTCATAGCCAGCAAACTTACAGGTAATGTTATGAAACTTCCTGAAGACCATCTCCACATGATCCCATATGTACAAGGTGCAGAAGCCTGAATCAGGCTGAGCAAAGGTCACAAACTGATCCCCGCTGAACTCGTAGGACTCCACCGACACCGAGTGGAACGGGAAGGTCTCGTAAACAGCAAAATCTGTGGGAGGACAAGCAGAATTACGGAACGTCATCATCAACCATGACGCTCTGCTGAGACGCCGCCTCCGGCGAGATGTTCAGGAGAGACGAGGCGAAACCTGCGCTGATGCAGTTGAAGTCTCGTGGCGCCAGATCGTGGATTCTGCGTCCCTGGAATTCGAAGGGGCTGGCGCAGTAGATGGCAGGGACGGACGTGTTGGTCTTCTCCATCCAGTCCACCAGCCACTTGATTTTGCAGTCGCAGCGGAAAGAGTTCCCCCGCAGGTCTCTGAGGAACACACATCATGTCCGGTTATAACTCAAATGCTCAAAACCTTCTGAACCCGACAGGAGCAGCAAGAGCAGGACAAAGGAAACCAGTTTGGTTAGAGTCCGATTCAAGCCGCTCAGATTTGGGTGTTGCCGTCCTCTGAAGTGCCAGGGGACAGATTTTAGGGTCAAAGATCAAAGGACACTGTTTTGATTTGACTTACAGATCTGTGAGGATGTCCAGGTGTTTGAAGAGGTCTCTTGGCAGCTGCTGCAGGTTGTTGTTCGACAGAGATCTGAAAAAACACACAAGAGGAGATTTATCTTTTTGTCTTGTTCACATCGTCTGTAACTGCTGAAGAAACTGTGTCTCTTTATGAATCTTTTTCAAATGATCTGGGTTTTAAATGTCAGTGTTTTAGCTTCATCACATTGTGCTGAGACAAACTCAGTGAAACACTCACAGATGAGTCAGGGATTTGAGTCCTCTGAAGGTGTACTTGGACAGAGCCTGGATGTCGTTATTCTCAATGAACCTGAGGAGAGAACGAACCAGTCGTGTGTCACATAAACCCTGAAATCCAGCTGCTCTCACAGAACATCGTCCTTGTTTTCAGAAACATTTGTGCTGAGAACAACTGTGGCCATGAGCAGCACCTGGTGGACTTACAGTCAGGGAGTAACAGCTCATGGAGTTAGACCGAGTGGATATTTTTATTTAGTATTTGATAGATCCTGTTGATTAATACAAACACTGAATAAACCTCTTGAAGATAAAACTGAATTTCTCGCCTTTGAGTCATGAAAAAAAGTGAGTGCAGCGTGTATTACAGAGGCCTTGGTGTCAGCATCATTCGATCCTGTCCTGTCTTTGTTTTGTCTATTGATAGTCCAGGACGTCCAGCGTGTGCAGACTCTCTGGAGGAGGCTGGATATTAAAATATGACTTTATTAGCGTGCGCAGCAGAGAGCGCCCGTCGTGGCAGCGGTGATGCAGCGAGGCCTGATGGCTGGGCCGCCGCCGGCAGCCCGAGGCCCGGCCACCAGCCCGAGGCCCGGCCGTCAGCCCGAGGCCCGGCCGTCAGCCCGAGCTGCACGCTCCGAGCCAGCGGCTAACTGCTCTCTGAAGCCCATCAATTCACAGAATGGCATATTCAGCTTTATCACACCACAGAGGCAATGTGCTGCCTGTCGTAGGAGGATTTATTTTCACTTTCACTTTTGGCATCTTTGCTGTACTGCAGAGTCCGGTCCTGAAGTCTTACAGTGCTGCTTCGTTCTGCTTCACAGAGAAATAAACCTGATCAGACTCAATGTGACCGATCAGTCACCAGAGGAAACAACGCATGGCAGAAAAACTGTCAAACTTTGGAGCGAGCTTGTGACTGTTTCGCAAAACTTACAGCACAAGCTAAAATTATTACAAACAGAGTTGACGTCAAACTGACTCAGTTATGTCAGTAAACATATTTAATCATCATCTAAAATCCTGCTGAAGTCGCAGAAACTGACTGATTAAAGGGAGACACTCACAGGTACTGCAGGTGAGACAGACCAGCGAAGGCATCGTCGGCGATACTGGTGAACGTGTTGGAGTTCAAGAGCCTGCCAAAGGCAATCATATAGATAATGTACACTTTACAACAGCTGACTCCTATTTATCTGGAAGAACTATTTCCATCTGTCTCTGGACACATTTAGAGATGATGTTTTAATAAAACACATTTTTTTAAATAAAAACTTAAAACTAGTCTCAATCACATAAAACATTCACAGTATATGAAGCTAATCTAATGTAAATGTATAAATACAAATGGAATGAACACACACACACACACACACACTCATGACTGAATGTGAGCAGATAAGCGGCTCTTTGTCTGGCAGGGCAGGACTGAAGGGGCTCAGTGGTTGGCAATGACACTGATACAGAGCCACTTTACTCTGATTACTGCTATGTCACCACTGCTTTCAATAACCATTCATTTCCAATGGCTGAAGTCGTCCCATTGTCCCCGCAGGACAAAAGACGTCTGCGTGCGCGTCAACATCAGCTGCGTGAAAACACGCGTGTTGTGACTGTGTTTATCCTGAAGAGCATGGAGACTTTCAGATGTGTGAGTGTGAAGGTGGTGCTGTGGGTGGAGACTCACAGGAACTGCAGCAGGTGGAGGTGTGAGAACGCTCCCTCTGGGATGGTGGTAAAGGCTGCGTTCACCATCGTCCTGTTCAGACAAACAACAGTTATCAGTGTCACTCCTTGTGTTTGTGTGTGATTGACTTTGCAGTTTGTTCTTCTTCTGGAGCTTCACCACCGTCCTTGCAGCTTCAATATGAAGGAGGGACAGAGCTTTTAAAAACTGGGACACACAACTTCCTTCTGCACTTCTTTACTTCTTCTCCATTGTGAAAGGAGGGCAGCTGCTCCAGCCTGAGCTCAGGAAGTCCCCAGACTGCAGCCTCAGAGGAGAGGGACCTTCTCAGCAAACCCTCACCTCCCCCCAACAAGTGTCACAGCCTCCATGTCATTACATGTGCTCCATTTATTGAGCCTATAAGATGAAGTGTCCCAGAGGAGCAGCAGGTCTCCTGCAGTCAGACGGGCAATCTATTGTTAGTGTTGGTCCCTGGAGCTGCAGGACTGTGTGTTCAGGTTCAGCATGTGCTTCAGAAAAGAGGCGTTTTTATGATTCTGCATCTGAACCCACCTGCATTCACTTCAGGTACATTTCATTTCATCATGATTCCCGCCCATAGTGAAGATACTGGTGACACATTTCAGTCACATTAGCAAACTGTAAATAATCACATGTAAATTTGTTAACATCTTTTTTACCCTGTTTAAATTGTTCTTTCTCACTATTTAACTGCACCATCACCTCTGCTGCTGTGCAGTAAGAATGTCCCCACTGTGGGAAGAGTAAAGCTTGATCTTATCTTATCTTATCTTATCTTATCTTATCTTAAAGGCCAGTAGGGACTGATGCATCATTACATAATGCAGGGTGACATCAGTGGTGTAGCCATCTGTACCAGCCTGCATGTTGCTGAGCTCCACACAGCTTATTAAAAACACGAGTGTAAAGCAGACACACACACACACACACACACACACACACACACACACACACACACACACACACAGGCTGAACTCACAGAGAGATGATCCCGGGGGGGAAGCTCTTGGGGATGGCCTTGGTGTCCACGCAGAAGGCACTGTCTTTGGTGCAGGAGCAGGTCGCGGGGCAGCGGGGGGTCTTGGGGGCTCTCCTGGCGTCCGCCGCCCCCGGCAGGCAGAGACACACACACAGGAGCCAGAGGCAGAGCAGCCCCGGCCATCTCTGTCCGAGCTCCGGCATCCTGGGGCCGGACGGAAGTTTCTCCTCGGTGGCTTGTTGAGAGGCGACGCTCAGCCTCCGAGCCCGGCAGCTGTGGTACTGCTGAGCCCAGAGAGGAGGAGGGAGGAGGAGGGAGGAGGGAGGGGTGTGTGAGGGAGTCCTGTGTGTCCTCGGTGGGTGTGGGTGCTCTGCAGCCTCCCTGGATCTGTGCTGGAGCTGAGCACTGCAGGAATGACGAGCACGGCTGCTTCGCTCCGCACCAGGACCTGGAGGCAGCTGACTATGAATTATTTACTGTTGCACACGCGGGGGGGGGGGGGGGGGGGGGGGGCACAGGCGCAGAGCTGGTGGACGAGCACGTGTGTGTGTGGAGCTCTTATCAGGTGTGAAGTCGTGTCAGGCTGCTGCAGTCAGGAGAGCAGACAAGGAGGCATCAAGGAGGCATCAAGGAGGCAGGGAGCAGTGTGTGTGTGTGTGTGTGTG
>JBBMOC010000149.1:305704-340551 GCA_037975185.1 Centropyge bicolor
CCCTCGCTCGTCCTCTCGCTCCCTGTCCCCTCGTTCTCTGTCCCCTTGTGCCCTGGCTCTCTGTCCCCTTGCTCCGTGTCCCCTCGCTCGTCCCCTTGCTCCCTGTCCCCCTGTCCCCTCGCTCATCCCCTTGTCCCCTGGCTCTCTGTCCCCTTGTCCCCTCGCTCGACCCTCGCTCGACCCTCGCTCGTCCTCTCGCTCCCTGTCCCCTCGCTCTCTGTCCCCTGGTCCCCTGGCTCCCTGTCCCCTCGCTCTCTGTCCCCCCCAGCTCCACCTGACTCCTCCCTTGCTCCATAAATAACCAGTTCATTTGTGAGGAGACGGAGGTGAGCGACAGCAGGCTGATGTCACCGCTCCTCGTTTCCTGGAGGTCGAAATGAGTAGAAACACACAAACATCCCATCATCGCCGCTGGCGTCCTCCAGAACCTGAGAGCCTGTGATTGACGAGGCGCCTCCTCGGCAGCGCGGCACAGAGTTGAAGGGCAGGTCGTCCGTCAGCGCTGACAGGAAACACGCACGGCGCAGATTGATGGCGAGGCTCCGGCTTTTCTCCAGACCTGCAGATGATCATCCCACGCTGGAATAAATCAAAGCAGCTCTGGTAAACAACAACAACACGCAGCCATTGGTCCAACAGGCCGGCAAGGACGCACGCACCGCGCCGATGTACAGTCTGCAGGTGACGTGTTTTTAGGCCTTTGTATCTTCATGTGACGGATCAAGCTCTCGTGATAGAAACACATATCATCAATAAAACACATGGAATGTTGACAGGTTCACTCCAGCCAATCACAGCCCCGACTCCAGGAAGGCTGGGAAGCAGAGTGTGATGAGTTGCTCATGGTTTTTGGCACAATATGAAAATGTCTGACCTCATCAGCTTCTTTGATTCTGTCAATATCTGCTCGTTCTGAATCTGATGCAGCAACATGTTTCAAACCGAAGACGGATCCAGAACCAGCTGTTTGGATCCGTCCACAGGGAAACAGGTCCATTGGTAACAGGTGAGAGCATCGATCAGCCTCACAGTCAGACATTCAGGACATCCATCAGTGAACACCAACACGTCGGTGACTGTCACATTTCGTCTCTAACAACAACAAATCACTGAGCAGCTGAGTAACACACCTGCATGTTGTCAGTAATGATGTGTGTTTTGCTGTGAGGTCGTTTGTTTGGAGTCACGATGCTTCAGCAGCCGAGACTTTTCTTTTTTTTCACAGGTCGGCTTTTTAAACCAATAAGGACAGAGTATTTGGAATGATCACATGTGGTCTTTAAAACGAGCAGCTGCTACAATAGGACACATCATAATGGGCCGAGCAGAATGGAGGGGTGTTCCTGCAGCTCGGCAATTACTGGGCAACGTTCGGGTGAAATTCCAGAATTCCCAAATCAATTTACATTCCCGTCAGTCATCAGATAGTCATTTCTCCGAGGAGATAAAAACAGGACATAGCAGTCTCTTCTTCTTTCATCTCCGTGATCAGAAAACATTCAATTAGATGCCGTCAGATTCCACAGTCAGAGCTGCTGACAAACACCTTCCTGTCAGCTGATCGGCTTCATGAATCACAGCCACGAGCTGACGATTTAACTGTTGCTCCACCGGACGAGAGCTGACGAACTTCGCTCGGCCCGACTCTCCTCGTGCCATCTGTCAGAGGCGATAACAGCCTGCACATAATGGCAGCTCCGCACGCCGCCCGCCGCCATTAGCAGGTTATAAAGCCGAGCCTCTCCTGTCCCCTCTGTCCTTAAATAGAGCTCTTAATCATCACCTCAACCACGGCACAGATGACGCTCTTTATGACGGCCCGTTTCCAGGACGGGATGATATTTCTCCAAAAACAATACGCTCATCTGTTTGTTTGGATCTTGGAGCCAGACGTGACCTTGTGTCATCGAAGGCCGTGACGCGTGTTGTTGGTTCATTTACAAACGCCAGCAGCCTGAATTCATATGTTGGACAGAAGTAAGAGTCGGCACACAGGGCGAACTGCAGAGCCGGTCTCACTGTGTGGCTCGCCTCAGCCTGTTGCGTGGAGACTGCGGTCCAGGTGATGCATCAGCCGATGGCAGGAAGCCAGAGCCAGACACGGGCATCAAGGTTGGTGTGGCTGATGGATGGAAGCGGCGCAGCAGCACTTGCCAAGCCTTCCCACGGCCATAAATTACATGTTTACTGCCGGCTGCGGCTCCCTGCGCTCGCCAGCACTTCTTCTGATGTCAGCAGCACATTATCATATCTAATCAGCCCCCAGCAACCTGCGCTAACGGGAGGGAGGTTTAAGTAGCCATCGTTCCATCTCTGTAAACATGATTTACATCACAAACATGAAAATCTGGATATTTATAGGCCTCTTTATGGAGCCGAGTTCAGACGCTGAAAGCTCCGGCCGTTTGTTTTTTGATAGCATTTTATTTAATGTAATCCTTTTACGATGACATACGTGTTCTGCAACCCTTCATCAGAAGTTATATGGCAGCAAAATGTAACTCCTGTTAAAGCATTTACAGTAGAAGACAAGTTCATCACACGGAAGGCATGCACGCTGGAAGTGCACGACGTTGACTGAAGCTAGTTACTCTGGAGTTTAACAAGCATGGAGGACAACCAGGAATATTTACAGTTGTGACCATCCTTGAATTAAATGAGACCAGATAAAAATTTCCACACACACTCAGCACACACACACACACACACACTCAGAGACAGACACTCACACACACAGACGCACAACTAATATTTCCATGAATCCATTTCTTCTGACGGAGAGAAACCCCGAACACTGAGTTACACTGTATTGCAGGTTGTGTCATGAAAAGCACTTACAGTTAAAAAATAGAAAACCCAATATATATATTTTCCATTGATGATTATGCAGTAAATTTAGGGGAATCAAAGCGAAAAAAAACCAACAAACAAAAACAAAAACTGGCCATGTAATTCTCAGCAATTTTAAGATATTCTCATGTAACAACTGCCCCTACAGACTATATTAAAAAATGGATCAAACAAAGCATCCTTGTACAAAAGAAAATAAATCAATTATGGTAATAAAAATAAGAGTACACTGTAAATATATATTCATATTTATAATTTTCTAACTGTATTTACAAGAAGGTAATGGATGATGCAGTGGATCACGGTGCCGCGTGTCCCTCGGGGAGGGGGGGGTAAATTCTCTGGGTTTGGTCTGAAAAGCACGACGTCGTCTGTCTCTACTCAGGAAACAACCACGGAGGGAAAAGCAACCAAAAAAAGAAAAACCTGACCAAATGGCAGTCAGTCCATTTTCATTCTCCTGACCTGTGGAATGCCCAAAGTGGGGAGGAGAGCGGGAGTCTGCTCCTGCTTTCTGACACCGCGACAAACTGCCACTCCTGTTAATGCAAAGTGCCCCAAAAACATCGTCACCACCAAGAACCGGCTGCACGCTTCAGTCCACGTGCTCGGCCACGTTCTGCCCGGCGTCCTCCAGCTCCTGTCTCACACAGCACCAGTGTTTTTAGCTTCATCTCTGGGAATGCGGGGAAGAGTCCGACCCCACGAGGCAGGGAGCAGAGGAAAGGTCCATGTGTGTCTGAGTGGAGATGAGGTATCAGCGTTTCTTGATGGCGGCCCCGTTGGAGTGGGGGGGGAACTTTGGCAGGCAGGGCTCCTCAGCGCCGGCGTCGTGGGAGAAGACCGAGTCCTCGCCGGAGGAGCAGGTGGAGCTGCGGGTGTCCGGGTAGCTGGGGGAGTATTGGTCCAGAGGCACCGACAGCTCCAAATACTCCTGTAAGCACAAAGAGAGGAAGAAAGGAAGCATCAACACTTCATCTCCAGACCGGACGCTGCTGCTTCTTCCTCCAGGACGAGGAGCAGGGGACTGACCTGGTTGGACGTCATGGCCAGGCAGCGATCCAGATCCTCCACCAGCTGCTTGAATGTGGGTCTCTGAGAGGGCACAGCGTGCCAGCAGTCCCTCATCATCATGTACCTGAGAGAACCAGAGAATCAGACGTGAGAATCCAGATCATCTGAGCAGGTTCTTCTCAAAAACAAACTGAGCTCTACGTCAGAAAGCTCTGATCCAACAAATGCTCCACTCAACCTTTCAGTGTTTCATCTTGTTGGTCGCCACACAAACCACAGCAGGGATCATTATGATGTTGCCAAGCACCTGGGATTCTTCTCATATACAACACGGTGGGTAATCTAAATATTAATACCAAGCGTCTGGGCACGGCAGTGACGGAGCTCTGTCTCCACTGAAGAGCTCTGCAGATTGTCTAAACTTTCAAATTGTTTTTCCAAAGTGTCACATACTTTCAGGTTTGTTTATGCAAAGGCTGCAGACACATTCACCAACTGAAGTGAATGTTGGTAACGTTTAATATTTCCCCCTGGCAGTGACACAGTGGACAGAGCGGCTTCCAGTCGCAGCAGACACTCCCTCTGCAGTTATGCTATTGATGTCAGCAACATCTGGTTCACAGTGCGTCTGGATGTGACCGAGTTTAAAACGACAGGATTGAGTGAATGTGCCAGAATATCTGCACCACAGTGGGACAAACACTTGGACTGAGTGTCCGTGTGACATCTGCAACACTGTGAGCATCACATGCTGGGAGAGACTCCTCCAGACTTCAGGAGCTCAGCATGAAAGGCCTGTTCTGATCACGTCATGACCCGAGCTTCTTCTCACAACAATGACAAAAACAAATAGTGCTGAACACGAGTCAAACCTCTGAAACACTTCCTCAGTTTAGATGTACACATTACAGCACTGCTAGTTTTAGTGAGTGGGGTCATTTGATGAAGATGATGTTCTGTCAGTCCTCGAGCAAAAAAAGTTATAATTTGACTCAATGACAAACATTAACAAAAAGTTTTAACTTCATAATAACCTAAAAGTTTTTTTTAAAGACAATTACGACGTAGCTGGCTTTGCTCTGCCGTTAGCTTTCCCTTCCAAATAAGGGAATGCTGGACAACAGTTCAAGCAGAGAAAAACAGATTGTTTGGTTTGCGGATGGTTTGGTTTCCTCACAGCTCATGAGTGCAGGTTGAGGGCTTGTCCATGCGGTGGCCTTCCTTCAGCAGCTTGAACAGCTCTTCCACCGGGACGCCCGGATACGGAGAGCCTCCGAGGGTGAAGATCTCCCACAGCAGCACCCCGAACGACCAGCTGCAGGCGCACACACACACACACACACACACACACACACACACACACACACACACACACACACACACACACACACACACACACACACACACACACACACNACACACACACACACACACACACACACACACACACACACACACACACACACACACACACACACACACACACACACACACACACACACACACATCCAGAGTTTCTGCACATGTTTTCCTCACATTCCATCAAGAGCGAATTGGAAAAGTAGCGACACATGATACTCACACATCACTTTGGTGAGTGTATATCCGGTCGAACAGAGCCTCCGGGGCCATCCACTTCACTGGTAACCGGCCCTGTGGAAGAGGAATGCCTGTTTGTTTATGCATGTTTCTACTTTCGATGCTGTGCCAAGAGGCAGTGGAGCAGTTTGAAATGCTGCAGGGGGAGCAGCCACAGAGAGCTGAGAGGGCTGCAGGCTCTCTGTGGTTCGAGACCAGCTCCTCCAACATGTCATCCAGGTCGACAACTTCACATTTCAACATGTCGTTCAAACAACCCGCTCTCAGCTCAGGACACTGAAGTGATGCCATCTCACAGGTGTGAATAACATGACAGAAGCCGAGAGAACACTCACATTTGTGGTCTTCTTATAGTAATCGATGTGGTGGATATCTCTCGCCAGGCCAAAGTCGGCGATTTTCATCACGTTGTCCTCGGTTACCAAAACATTGCGAGCAGCGAGATCTCTGTGGATGCACTGCACAAACAGAAACAGACTCACTGAAACTGAACCACAGTCCTGAGAGTCAGTGTCTCAATAAAAGCTCTTCTCTGTTACGACGATTTACTGTCATACATCTGAAAATATCATGTCACCTGTATCGCCTGTACGTGTAACATGAAGGGAGAGGAGCTGCTTGCAGTGTGCAGTTACCTTTTTGGAGGCCAAATACTCCATGCCTCGGGCCACTTGGTAAGCACAGGACACCAGGTCTTTGATGGACATGTTCTCCACAGGGACCTGGTCTGGGTTGTAGCAGTACTCCATACCAGGCGGGCGCCGAGCTCGCAGGTACTCCCGCAGGTTGCCCTTGGATGCATATTCTACTATCACATACAGAGGACCTGGAGATAAGTGGAAGAAACACAGTGATAAATCATCTCATCACCAAACAACACAACTGTAAATCAAGACATGGGGATTATTTTACAGAATAGAAATGAAGCAGCACCAAAATCATCTTCATGATGAGAGCTGAGGTATTCACACAAAATGCATTCACAGTACCCAAATACTTAACAGTGAAGTCATCAAACTCAACTGGATTCCTCCTCTTTGTGAAGAATGTGTCACTGATTAGTTTAAGATCCTACAGTTTCACATCGGCAGAGTCCTGAAAACGCTTTGACACTGATGGTGTGAACATAGGGCTTTGTGTTTCCGTGTGGAAGCAACAGAGCAGCGTGCACCGCCGGGTCATTAGAGGTTAGTTTCCTTTAGTTCATCGTCAGGGCTGATTGGAGAGAAATGGCAGCAGCCACGGTCGATTCAAACTGTGAGCTCGGAAGCTGCTGCCAGAATGCTTTATTCATGCTGTTCTACACATCTCTCAAAGTGCGGTTCATGTTGTCCGAGGGACGGCAGAGTGTGTGTGTGTGTGTGTGTGTGTGTGTGTGTGAGTGTGTGTGTGTGTGTGTGTGTGTGTGTGAGTGTGTGTGTGTGAGTGAGAGTGTGTGTGTGTGTGTGTGAGTGAGAGTGTGTGTGTGTGTGTGAGTGAGAGTGTGTGTGTGTATGTGTGTGAGTGAGAGTGTGTGTGTGTGTGTGAGTGAGAGTGTGTGTGTGTATGTGTGTGAGTGAGAGTGTGTGAGTGAGAGTGTGTGTGTGTGAGTGAGAGTGTGTGTGTGTGAGTGAGAGTGTGTGTGTGTGTGTGTATAAGTGTGTGTGTGTGTGTGTGAGAGTGTGTGTGTGTGTGTGTGTGAGTGAGAGTGTGTGTGTGTGTGTGTGTGTATAAGTGTGTGTGTGTGTGTGTGTGTGTGTGTGTGTGTGTGAGTGAGAGTGTGTGAGTGTGTGAGTGAGAGTGTGTGTGTGTGTGTGTGTGAGTGAGAGTGTGTGTGTGTGTGTGTATAAGTGTGTGTGTGTGTGTGCGTGCGTGCGTGCGTGCGTGCGTGCGTGCGTGCTGGCCGGAGCAGACCAGGGCAGGTCAGCAGCAGACCCCTCTCTGTCTGGTCCTACCATCCTGTGTGCAGGCTCCCAGCAGATTAATGATGTTCTTGTGCTTCCCGATGATCTTCATCATCTCCATCTCTGAAATCAGGTCTGACAGGTCTTTCTCTGTGGCATCAGCTGGAGGGGAAATAAATCACATTAGGGTAATTAGTGGATGTTCTGTTGGTGAAAAGGCTCAAAAAGGCCTCATGATAATCACTTCACAAGTATATCCAGCAACAGTGCAGCTCTGGTGGAGCCAGGCTGGCGTTTGTCTCGGAGAACGCTCCCGGGGGAAAGACACTTAAAGTGCGAGACAATAAATGCTACTTTCCCTACATCCTCACTCCTGCGTGCAGTTTAATGAACACTGTTTTATGTGGGATGTCAAGGGTTCTCATAAATTTTTACTCTGCTCTCCCATTTGCACGGTGGCCTGGGTCCAATGGCAGATGTCTCAGTATCTGCTCATCACAGTGCTGGTGTTTTCCTGTCCCTGAGGCCTGAACTGAAGGCTTCCTGAGGACCATGAAGAAAAGAGCTCTCCTCTCTCCACGACTGCAGATCTAAGTCTACTGCATACAGACATGACAGAACAACTCACTCACATTTCAACATTTTTACTGCCACCTTGGTGACGCGGTTTGGCTTCTCTTTGTCCAGACCCAGAGCTTCTCCCATCACCACCTGCCCGAAGCAGCCTTCGCCCAGTGGCTTCCCGAGAACGAGTCTGTGAGGAGGAGAAAGCACATGTGAGCGTCCTGCATGAGAGCAGCTCCACAGCAGCTTTGACACTTTCCTTGTGCTGGTTTCTGTCCCAGCAGACAGATTATTTCAACCCAGTAACTTCCTTTCAGAAGGTTCAGATTTGAATTCTCTCGGCTCTTGCTGCCTTGTCTGAAGGTGTGTTGAGGACGCACCTGTCCCGGGGAAGCTCCCAGCGCGGATCCTGGGGCAGCTCATACTCAGACACCCCTGACAGCATGGGAGAGCCGCTGGAGGAGAGGCGGGAGGGGCGAACCAGCAACACTCCAGAGTGGATGGAGGAGCTGGAGTCCACAGACACCTGAGGTGAAGAAGACTGAAATTACTCCTCTCAGAGTGGAACAGACACCAGTTCACACTGACGTGAAGAACAGGAGAAGTACAGAACTGAAACTGGTCACATTCGTATATAGGACCATGTAAAAAACACACAAACCTCTCAACCAGGTGTACCCCCCCACACACACACATGGAGAAGAAATACTCCTTAAATACTTACGTGATGTACAAGACTTCAAGGACCTACAAAGAACCTGAAAGCTCTTTAGATGCATGCTTTAGTTTTCTATGTGGTTTTCTAATAAACTCTCTAAATGTACAGAGGAGCCAATGGCAACAAATGTCATGTGAGGAGAAAGAAGAGATGAAAAGGTATAAATATTCCAAACCCCCTATCTACTTTCTGTTACCTGTCTGCGCAGGGGGATGCTTTTGGCCAACTTGTGGACGGCCAGCTGACTGTTGAAGTCACTCTTCTTTGAGGACGTGCGAATCTTGACAATAATTGCGATGGCAATCATGACAGCGATGAAGAAGAAGCCCACGCAGTAGATGACGACCTCCAGGTAGGTGTGGTTTGCTGGAGGATAGTGTGGGACGGCTAGAGGGGGGGGCGCAGGGTGACAGGGGGTAGGGAGGGGGGGGTCAGCGGTCATCAGTGAGATCAAACTGTGACTGAAGGTCTGACATACACACAGATCCATGCTTTCAGTTACACAGCAACAAAAACACAACAAACTGTCCACACGCACACGCACACGCACACGCACACGCACACGCACACACACACACGCACACGCACACACACACACACACACACACACACACACACACACACACACAGCTGCCTTGTGTAAAAACCAGAGCCCTTGACATGAACACACTCAGGACGAAAACTAAAACTATCATAGCACATTTATCATTTCTTTGAAGCTCAAAGTTTCACTCTAGTTTTTTTTACACATGAGACCTGGCTACAGTCTCTTGAATCACTGAGAAACAGTTGAAACAAACCCAAATGACCAAAATTCTGTGTAACACAACCTTTGATTCTGACAATCCAATTTTTACATAGAAACAAATCTAAATATCTTGTTAATGAGAACAGAAGAGTGTAACAATGTGCAAAGGATCTGACTTTTACACAACAGAGTATGAACACGTCACACACCATGTTTCAACACTGAACATCATTTACACATCATCACACAGCAAACCACAAAGCATGAGATCAAAACAGTAGATTAACTGCTTGATTTTAATCAATAAAATATCCAATTCTAACTCCATTTGTAATGTCATTTTAAATGTGTTGTGTGTTGGTGCTGGTGATGCCAACAATGTTTTCTTTTGAAGAAATACTGAACATTTCCAGTGCAGCTATTCACATGAAACTGAGAGCAGACATCGCCGTCAACTCAATGAAACTAGACAGGTAAAGACACTTTAACATTCCAGCCCATAAAAAAATAAAGTGGAGTGACACAGGAAACAAGTAATGAATGTTATGATTTCTTTGTCTGTGTAGTTTTATTGAGTTAATATAATCCTTGGTCTTAATTTCATGTGAATAGCTGCATTGGAAAGATGAAAATATATATATATATATAGTATGTGCTAAAAAAAAACTTGAGTTCCAATTCAGATCTTGTTTTTTTCCTCCCATTAAATGAAAACACCAACGTTTAATTCATACCAATTCTAGGGGTGTAATGGCTTCCAGATTTTAGTGTAAAGGTTCGGTCTATACCTTGGCTTGGGATGTGGCCTTGTCCTCAGGAGCTGGATCACACTAACTCACTTCTGAATGTGATTCTTGTTCATACAGAATTCTCCCTATGCTCTTAAATCCTGTCCTCAAAGATGCAGTTAGTTGTATTAGTTCTACGATGCCTGTTATATCGATGAATCTGCTCTCATTCCTGTCTGATGCACTACTGAACACACAAATGAATGAATCTCAAGTTCAATAATTTTTCCATTTACCAAGACAGCTTTACTTGTTCCGGAGATGTGAATTCTAGTTTCAGAACGTTTGTATTCATATTGAAGGTTTAAGTAAATTTAACAACTATAACTACCGAAAAATATTAGATATAGAATTCTGTTGTCTTGTGTTTATGGAAAATTCTCATATATAACAAATTTGTGCTGGAATCACAGAACAATCCATCCCAAACCAAGGGCACCTTACAGACTGAAGTGTACCATTACACCCCGAACCAACACCAGCAACACAAGTAGGCTGCACTTGTGTGAAGAGGCTGACTGACAAGCCGCTTGATAATTGGACAAATGCCCATTCCAACCTGCAGGAATGAGACACATCCACTACAGTGAGCCAATTATCAAAGCCAGCTGCTGTGCTCACAGCAGGAAATGACATCAGCAATACATGTCATTTGTAGCGCTTGTCAGAGAAAATCAGCTTTACACCAAATCAAATGCAAACACCAGTTAAAGAGCAGAGTGGTAAAGACAGCTCAAAGTGAAATCTGAGCTGCCAAACAACCCATCGATAACTGTGAAGATCTACCAGGCTCAGACCATTAACATTACTTCTATGTGATCTTGTTCTTTTTTTTCAACAGGCCTGTTTGTATATGTTGATTCCTTTGTCACGGTAGACCAGGCAGCAGACAGCTTTGGGTTGTTTGGCATTTGCCGATTTCATTTAAGAGACAGCAGAGCATGGCCCATACTCTCCCATCTGGAGAGTTCAGATGGAGCAGGAGCCATGCTGAGGACAGGGAGAGGACGAGGTTTAGTACTTGCCCTGGCTTCCTCTCACATTTTTCAACAGACAAATGTGAGGGTGGACAGCCAGGCTGGGGTTGGAAAAGTGAAAAAAGGGAAATGAAGGAGAGAGACAGAACCACTGATACCTTCAAAAACGGTCAACCATGCAGAGTGATGAGAGAACCCGATAGAATTGCCCGCCAAGCAGGTATACTCCCCAGCGTCATCATAAGACACATTTCTCAGTTGGAGGACTTCCATTTCCTTGTCCGTGGTGTTAAGGCCAGCGGTCTAGAAAATAACAAAGGAAGCAGACCCAACAAGAGGCCCAAGAGGGGAAAGGGAACCATGAGTAAAAGATTCTGAAAGAGAAAGGGGATGGAGGAGCGTTCTCCTCCGCCATCCAACACCATCTGCCCAAAAGGTACCACCGAGAGCCCCTGCAGAGGACTCTGTCAGGAAGAGCCCTCCAGGATCTGTTAGTGGAGGAGCTGGTTAGGTTGAGTCTGCACTGCTGAGCCCCACACTGGGCCAACCCATCACCACATCAAATACCTCAGTCTCATCTCTACATGCAAGAGATGGGCAACATGGAAAACTCCACAGCAGAACAGGGCACACTCACACTCACACTCACACTTCAGAGAACTATGTGAGCATTAGACAAACAGCAGGAGGTCTGTGAAACGTAGGTGAGCAGAGGAGGACAGCTGGAAAAAAACAAATGGGGGAGAGAGAGTCCATGAGCCGTGCATGGAGGACTTTGAAGGGCAAGGGAGCGAGAGTAATAGAAGAAGATGACAAGAGAGGCCCTTATTAGGAGGGCACAGCTCAGGCATGGGGCAGGAATGAGAACGGGTCCAACATAAACCTGAGACTAAACACTTTCAACTGTTCTGCTGGGAATTTTCCATAGCGTCATTTACAGTCAGGAGCACTGAGGCAGGAGAGAGGGAGGGAGAAACGGAGGGAGGGAGGAGAGAAACAGCTGAGGTTGTCTCCAGTTATACGGCCCTAGTTTTCCCCCGGTGGTCCTAGAAGCGGCTCCACTGTGTCGTCCCTGTACTGCAGCGTGGTGGTTACCTGTGGGCTCATATCTGGTGACAGTCAGCCAGGCCGACTGATTGGCCTCTCCTATATAATTGGACACTTTACATATATACTCTCCGCTCTCCTCCTCAGTCACATTGTAGAGGGTCAGCACCTGAGCGTCCGAGCTATTGACCCCAGAATGCTGGAAATAAAAACACGTCATGTGCAGCACAGAAAAAGTAGCAGACACTGAATCAAACCAGATTTCATGAAAAGTCATTTTGATTTGTGTGACCTATGTTTCATGACAGAAAAATAAAGTTCATATTTTTGAATCAGGATGCACTTTTACAGACAGTACTGGGTCATAAAGAAAAGTAAAGTAAAGTAAATAAACTCCTCCATTTTCCTGTGGATCATTACAGAAGGATTTTAACTGGCTGGTTGCAGCAGGACTGGTCACAGAAAGCTCCTACCTTCAGGACACGGACGTACGGTAAACCGTCAGGACCGACTCGGCTCCCGTTGACCTCAATGTGCTTCAGCCACTGGATATGAGGCTGAGGGTCGCTGAACACTTTGCACTCAAACTCCACGTCGCTGCCCACCACTGCGGTGCGATTAGCCGGCAGGCCGGCCTGCAGGATGGGCCTGTGGGGAGAGCGCTCTGCAACACAAGCACAACACACAGGGATGTTTGTTGGGAAGTTTGGTGAGCAGCGAAGCAAACATGTAATATCAAAGACAAACACACGCAGTCATAAAAGAAGTGCACGCAGCGGACAAATAAAACCTGCAACACGTGAAGGTTGTGTTACTGGAAATGATGAGGACAGATGGCAAACAAGGTCACCAGTATCATTTGAACTGATAATGTGTAATTTAACCAGTTACAGACTATAATTTCTCATATGGAGAATTAAAGCTGTTATTTCGCCAGCTATTTTCTGCTCGTGTAATTATTAAGAGTTGCTGCACGATAGACGGGCGAGCAAGCTAAGTGTTTGATCTGGAGCTGTTACTGTGAAACAACACGTTCCTGCGGTTCCATTTTGATGACTGATAACTCTCCAAAGTAAACTTACAAGCCAAGCATCTGGCAGAATATCAACTGTCCAGGCTTTTCCGACCAAGACGTCCATGGGGACGTGGGGGCAAACACTTGTGACAATACTCTCTCCTGCTCATCAGGGTCTAGACCTCTGCTGAGGTCAGGCAAAGCTCAGAGGACAACAGTGACGGAGGAAGTGGAACTGTGATTTATGGAAGCAATGGAGTAAGAGAGAGTCACAGAGCAGGTCCTAGAGGAGCAATCACTTCTCTCCCCTACATGGATCCATCACTCAAGCTCCAAGTAAACAGACCTGATCTATCATATGGCTGACAAAAATCCCAGTTCACCCTTCACATAGGCTCCCAGACTGCTTTTGGGAAAGGGATCACGTTTAATTGGCCCAGACATGTGCTGGTGGGGCACAGTTGATGAATTGATCCAACAAAACACAAGAGCTTCATGTATATTCAAGGTTTCCTCGCAAGGTAGACAACAACAACAACAGTGAACACTTACCGACTACATCCAGCTGGTAGGTGTGATTGATGCTGCCATGCTGGTTCTCCACCACACAGGTGTAGTTTCCCTTGTCAGAGGGCACTACAGATTCCATGATGATGGTCCACACATGGTCACGGACCTGACAGTTTGGGGAAAAAAACAAAGTTGAAGAGCGTACAGAGCAGGAAGTGATGACCAAAAACAAAAATCATAGAGTCCAGATAGAGATTCAGCTCATTGTGAAATATGCTGTATATGTTGGGCTAGTGAGCATCATCAGACATGTACTTTATCATATGAGACTGAGTCGAGTTTTGTTTGTTTCTTCACTGACAAACACATCTCCTGTCCAAAATAGATACGGCAAGTATAAACCACACAGCACTTAATAGCTCCTAAGAGAATTCAATTCTTGAATTCAAAGCTAAAATGTTTTCAATCAAATGTAATTAACATATAGGAGGCCAGTCGAGAGCCATTCATGACAGCAGAGATGGAGCAAGAATGAAATTCTGCATGTAACAGCAAAAACCTAAAAGACCATGAGAATTTGTCTCCATCTGTTTTCTCTCAATATGAATGGTCATAAATCTTTTTTTTTTTCATTTCAAAGCAATGGCTAACAAGGTCAATGATGTGTCATGTGATGATAACAAGATAGCACACTGCTCCCTCTTCCTGTGACACCACCCAACGCTTTAATCAGCAGATCTTTAGCCTACCTAACAAAGACCACAGGAAAATGGTCCATGTTTAACATACATCTGCCCCAACTTGTCTTATTAGCACCAACCGATGTCTGGTTCTTTTTTCCAAGACATGTTATAGTTTTTCTTCCATAAATTTGCCAAGACCGGCAGTGAGTGATTAACCACCAACCTCTAAGGCAATGGCAACATAAAACACGCATATACACAGACTGGGCCATACAGTTTCCCTCATTTAGCTAAAAATGTGATGAGGGAGTCCAGCTGCCTGCTGCCAGATGTGCTGCGCTTGGCTTCATATACAGTACATGTGGTCTACATTATTCCCCCCTCCTGCACGTCTCGATGCAGACGATATGAACAATAGAAGCCCGGCCATAAAAGCAAAAGTGCAGGAGGGATGAGAGACGTCCCCGGCCGCTGATGCAGACCTTTGCACCTTGACTGAAAAAACAGCAGCCAGATGGTTAAGTATGCTGCCTGGCTGGGTGGGGGGTCTTGGAGAGGGGGGCAGGCAGCTGAGAGGAAACTCCTAAATGTGTTCCAGCTGGGGAGGGAGATGGGCTGGGGAAGCACGAGACGGGGCTGGACTAGCACACACCTTGATGGGAAGAGCATGTGCAGGGAGGGAGGAGGGTGAACAGACACCTGTGAGGCAACTGCCACTGAATACAGCCATTCACAGAGGAGTCCATGTAAGGGTACATAAAGCACAAGACTTGCAGTCTCCGAGTACATAATGAACATATTATACGTTGGTTGATAATGTTGCGGATACTATAATGTCCGTGTGGCCAACAGGTAATGATGGCATTAACTGCTGGCTCAGACCACATCTTAAAAACAGATGAATTATGTCAAAATCATGATATTATTTACAGTAAATGGTGGTGACTGAAACTGGTATATTACAGACCTGCTCCACACCCCTCACCCGCCACACCTCTGCTAAGTAAATCTGGAGGCTGCAATAAACTGTCTTATCAACTATTATAACCTTACAGTTTATCAGCAGTCAGTGTCACATTTGAAAACAGCTGGTCTGGAAATGGGAAGACACTGACAAAAGGAGTGATCACACCACACGTCATATATCACAGATAGGAGCAGGTATCATGGTACATGTACTGTGCTGCATGGATGTAATTACAGAAATACGATGCACTGATAGTAGAATGAGGACAGCCAATGTTCCCTCCATCCAAACGGACGGCTAGAGTTGCCCACCTGGAGATATCATTACTATGGCACAACGTTTCTTTTTGAGGCATAAAGTTTCATCTTGCATCGTTTCTCAGGTCAAATGTGAAACTTGCCTCTGCTTTTCACTTGCAGGAAGTGTTTCTTCCTCCAGGGGAGGGGGCGGTGATCTAATGTGAAGATGAGAACACTGACACATCTCCACTCATAGTGTTTGGAGCGATTCGATAACAGATGCTAAGGAGGGTGCAGTGTCACCAAGAAGAAGAAGAATATTTTCATTACTGACCTTGAAGCCTCCGATGCGATGGTCTCTCTTGAACTCCTTGCCGTTCTTGTACCATTTCAGAGTGGGAGTTGGGTTGCCGCTGGCCTGGCATCTGAACTTCACAGTCTTACTGGCTGGGACCGCGTGAAGCTTTTTCTCCATTTTTTCTGGATGAGCCCACTGTGGGGCCATTGCTAAAGAGCAAGACAGAAGATGACAATTAGCACACAAGTAGCAAAAACAATTAAGCTCAAAACTCATTTTAACAATCAATCAAACAAATATTGAAGAATGAAAGTATAACTATATCAATAAAGGTGCTTGTGACCCTACTAACATGAGGGGGTGCATATCTCCCTTACATGCAAAACGCAGCCATAATTCAGAATTGGTTACGATTTTAAAACTCCTGTAGTCTGAGGGCAGCTCACGGCTCATTCTTTAAATGAAATCCCTTCTGTTAGATGCTGTGGCTTTAAAATTGGCTCAGTTAGCTTAAGTCATGTTGTGTAAGTTTCAGGGGGAGATAAAGCTCTGGGAGTCAGAGTACAAACTCGAGGTCGGCATGCTTGCCATGCCTGGCGGTCGCTGGATTCTTTGTGGGCAGAGTGGGCAGAGTGGGCAGTAGTAGCCAGATGATGAAGCCTGAGTGTCTTAATAGCTTTATAGACAAATTGGAAGACATCGAGGGTTAATCACGGTTAGTCATCGCAGGGACGTTCTTTGTGTGAAAGCTGTCACTGAGGTAGTGAAAACCCTCTGATTCAGAGTGAAATCATTCACCCAAATGTGACCCCCACACACACTGCAGGCCCATAATTGAATCATAAAGCTCTCAAATCACTGACCATGACAATTACTCATAACCCTGTCACTTGGGGTGAGCGAATAATGACCATTTGTTGCAGTATCATTAGTAACACTTACGCAGCAGTTTCTGACTGCCCAACAGCTTAGCTTCCTCTGATGAAGACTCTTCATCCTCATCATCATCCTCTGATGAGGCCAGGGTATCAACTAGTGAAACAGAAATCATTTGTAACACAATCGTATTTATTCTGATCCACACGGTATTTTGTCAATCATACAACATTTTTGAGACATAAAAATAAAGGAAAACACTTGGAGACAAGCGGCACCATTTCAGCGTCATTGTTTTTCTTCAAGTATGAACACAAAATGTACATGTACACTGAAGACAGTCTGTACATGAAGTGATACACAGAACCGTACTGCTGGACAGACTCTTTACTTCTTACAACTTAAGACATTTTTAATGATTGGATATTAATTTCAAAATGGAATTAGTCAAGTAAACATGACATGATCCGGGTTTGTTAATGTTGTGTATATGTAAAATATCCAGACTGTTTGTTCAAATCCTTAATAATTTACATTTCCAGGCCCTTCACTATTCACTTCTCATTTGCAATGAGAAATGAAACATTTCGATGCCATTATCTGAATTATTTACTTTTACATCAAGAGAAAAGGAATGAAATTATTTAGTGACAAACACCAAAGGACAAATGGACAAATGGCAAAGACTGTTATAATTCCTCTGCACTGTTTCTGCCACTGTACCTGTGACGTTAAAGTAGACGCTGTGGTTGCCGTAGGTGGTGCATGCGTAGAGACCAGAGTCCGTCAGCTCCACAGTCTCGATCTCCAGCTGGCCGTTGCGGATGCGTGTGTGTTCTCCATCCACTACAGCCACGTGGTCTTTGGTCCAGTTGACAGCATGGAGGGAGTCCCTGGCAGAGCAACTCAGGTCCAGACGATCCCCCTGATAGAGCGTAAACAGCTCTGCCTGCGTTTCCACAGACGCTACGGAGGAAAACAGTGGACTATTTAACACTCATTAACTTCATGTAACTATAAACACAAGAATGGCTCCATGAACACATAAAAAGTTCATGTCTTTGGCACAACTAAGTCTATGATACATGCTGTAAGTCACAGTAGAATCCCGACCATGATTGTTCCTTCCCAGCTAAACTGCACAAGCTCTCTGATAAATACAAAATAATAAATAGTAAGTGACGGGGAATGCAGTGTCTAAAATATTCACAGAGCTCTCACACAAAACGAGCCTGTATCTGGGCTGTGGACACATCAAAAAGTACTTCAATCATAAAACGGGGTCCAAGAGACAGCAGAAAAGTCCTGCTATGATTTCCTCCCGGCAAACCGCCTGCCTAACCTCTCCCCCAAATCAAATCATATCCCAAATTAGTTAAGGCCCATCGTCAGGCAGGCAGGGAGCTACTTGGGAAAGGAAGGTGAAATTCAATTAGAGGATTGAAGAGAGGGAAGGCGTCACGGAGCGAGACACCTGAGCCCCCCTGTTCTAAATGACTACATAGTCGACAAGGGGGAGGGGGTAACCTGATTATGCTGACACGTTGTCCATCACAATGGTGTTGTTTGTCTAGTTACAAAGGTAAAGATCACCAGTGGCCAACTTGCTTGACATTCTTGCTCTAGGATCACACATTCATGCCAAAAACGCACACTAGGTCCACCATCTCAATTAGAATGAATGAATGAATAGAATTTCAATTTTCTAAAAAATGTTTAAAAAATTGTGAAAAAGTCCAAGATGGCATCTTCAGAATGCAAATAATAGCACAACATAAATTAAAGAATGATACAAGTCAAGCAAAGACCAAAAAGCTGGGATCAAAGAATTTTATCATTTTGATGTATCATTTTGAGTAAATTGCATAATTGATTACCAAAGTAGATGATGATTAATAATTGGTGACAAACTAATTGTTTCAGCTTTACTTGACATAGTTCTGTTGTTTCAGCCATCTGGCTCCACTTTGTAACCCCCTGTGGCAGCACTATAACGTAAAATCTGAGTCATTGTACTCATCCTCCTTCCCCCATTTCCTACAGAGTCCCTTTGGCATTATAACAAGAAAAATTGAACTAGATAATCAAATGCTGTAGCGGTAAGCGATCTCTCGAGATGAGATTATTCTGAACGGTTCTCAAAGCACACTGTGTGTTGGCAAACGCACCGCCTCACAACAGGAAGCACATCTATACAGCATAACCTCAGGACAACATCAGCAATCCTGACTAATCCCTCCCACCATCACAACAAAGGCCTCCGAACAATAAAGGGGAAGAGGGAGCCAGTGAGCATGTGCACAGGAGCGAGCGAGCGAGGGCCTGCAGCGGCAGGTTCTAGTGCCAGTTGCTATGGTGACCCCACTTGGGCCTAGTAAAGGTATTTCCTGGATCACATATGTCTGACAGGCCCTTAATCCCAGCAGGAAAAGGGGCCAGGGGGTAGGATCAACTTTCTCCTCAAAAACAAAACCAAAGGGGGGAAAGCAGAAGAGGCATTTTGTGATGGGCTCCAGCTATCCAACCTGGACACAGTGTTTAACACGAGGTGTCTGCGCTCTGTGTGTGTGTGTGTGTGTGTGTGTGTGTGTGTGTGTGTGTGTGTGTGGTGAGGGGGCACGTTGCTGTTCTGTCCCTGCCCTGTAAATGGAGATGCCACTGATAAGACTGTGTCAACATCCCTGCTGGTAATCTAGCTGCAGACATTATAAAACACCCATAAAAGCTGTAAAATGTGCAGGTTGCTTTATTGTGGGCCACAGTCAGGACCATTTGTGCTTCTGTGACAACCTACTTAAAACTGGTGTGAGATGTAACACCATGTAGTCAAATCAACCCGACTGGAAAAAAAAGACAGAGCTGCTATTTTTCTGATTAACTCAGTGTAGAAATATTAAGCTAAAAAAAAAAAAAATAGCAACAGTAGTATGACTCACAGTAAATTTATTTTCAACTCTTCAGACCCAAGTTAGCGCCAAGTTTCCAGCATTTCCTTTGAATCTGAGGATGTTTCATCTCAATTAATCCTCCCGCTGCTATGATTGGATTAAAATGGATTAAGGAGCATATTTTCAGAAAGCAGCCCATCTGGAATGCTCTCTCATGTGCTCCTCCAACCATTTGGAAAAATTGATTGACGGAGTTTAAAATCAGCCTAATTACATAAATCATGAAAGGAATTTTGTGAAGAAGAAAGCATTGAGAGCTCTTAAACTGGGTGGGGTGTGGGGGGACTCACTAGTCTGTAAACCCAAGGCCAACTAAGAGGAAGACTTGGCGCCAGTCTATGGAACCTTCTCTGGCTACCAGATAGGAAGCAATATGCCGCGTGAATGACTTGTGGGATTTCCTGCTCTCACTGGAGTGATGGTTGAATGCAGTAAAGTGAAGCTGGTTGAGGCTCCGTGGTGGCACACACACACAAAATGGCCATGGCAACTTTCCTCTGCTGATTCGACCAGAGCAGAGTGAAGGGGTGGGTGACGTGTAGGGATTGATAAGAGACAAAAGCCAGGACTGGCAGGAAGCAGAAGAATGGGACAATGCCTATTAGCAAGCCCCAAAAAAACTGCAGTGAGCGAGTGTCCCTCCTGAAAGCACTCCAGTGGAGGACCTTTTCATTCCTAAATGAGCCGCTGACAATCAGCATGGATTAACACTTGGGAGCAACAAGGACCACTGTGCAGTGCAAAGTTGTTCCAGTGTCATTCAAATGAGTTCACCTACATTTAGCCTTACATTATGGCATTAATGAACAAACAGGAAAACCAGGACTTCTGACAACAGCGACACTTTATATGTTGATCTGGTTTTATCAGTATTGTCTGCTCCACTGCAGGTTTGTCTTGGAAACCAGAAAGTCACATGATCACAGACACATGATCACACACTTCAAAAAAACTGGAGGTTTTGACACATAATTGGGGTTTAGTTATTTTACAAGTTACTGTGCCTCTATCTTCAGCTGGATATGTGTTACATGATAATAGTTTTATTATGCGTGAAGCATTACTTTCAATTTTAATTAAAGTTGTGTTGTGCATTGATGTTTTTTTTCCCAACAGTAATATATATGTATAGTAGAATCCAATTTTCTAAAAAATCCGATTTTTTTCTCACCCTTACTTCTTATATTTTCCTTTAACTCAGGGTTTAAACTGAACAATGAAGTGTAGAAATTGATCTGTGCCACCATCACCATCTCAATATAAATCCACAGACAGATAATGAACAATACCCAGCTGAGCAGGAATGAATGCTAACAGGGAAAAAGTAAAATAAAAAGGAGTCAGTTCACTTGTTTTTCTCTGCTCTCGGAGCGTCAGCAGAGCCGTGCTCCTCTGGGCCCCTGTCACTGTCTGAAGACAGTCTTTCTCAGGACTGTGGCAGCTCCAGATCTGAGGAGCCCTCCACTGAAGGGTCAGTGGCTCGTCTACTGTGAGTGACAGCGGAGCATCGAGTCAAACAAATCCTCTGAGAACACCATATAAATAACTTTCTGACATTTCACTGTCACAACCAAAAAATATACCAACACTGAAACGATTAAGACAAAAAGCCAGCCAAGTTTCTTTAAGTGATCACACTGTGAAAAACATTAAGGGTCTGTAATCGTTTGAATGGCCGTCTCTGTGGCCCCTGATGAAATTCAGTGAAGCGAATTTGTTGACTGAATATTCTTTTCTTATGTGAACAACACACAACAAAAAGCCACAAGACAAACAAAGAGGCACGCATAAAACATGACCATTTCCATATAACTATTTTGTTTCCCAACCAAGACAAAAGGAATGAAACCAAATGCTTCTGCTGTGATTGTCTGTCGACAGCTGAAGCCATCCGTCACCCAGCAGGGAAGCGGGGGGAAAGTGAAGCATTCCCAAGCAAAAGTCAGTGGGGGAGCAGGAGGAAAAGCACAGAGGCGCATAGATAGTACCTGGCCATTTGGTGATTAAGAACTGGGTGGAGTGTAAATGCATTGACTTCCCCCACCCTGGTGGAAATTTATGGCTCACCTTAGAAGACAAACATTCTCCTGAGAAACCCTATCCTGAAGGATAAGGGAGGGCTCAAAGACGCATCTTCTCTCTCTTTTCCTTTTTTCAAAAAAAAAAAAAAAAAAACCTGGCTAATTTATAGTTTCCCTGGCAGTTAACTCCTCTCTCAGTGACAACAAATACCTTTTCATTACAAAGGAGTAGAAGAGCAGAGACTGCTGGGTAGTGGGGCTGCCCTTGGGCTACAGATGGGAGTCATTTACTCCTCCCTGTCCCACTGTTGGCTTAAACACAGCCACACCAAGTTTATTTTAGGGCTTACAGCCCAAGAGAGACCCTCTTGCTTAATTACTCTAATTATAATGCTGAGCTTTATCATATTCTTTTGCTGCTCTCCACTTCCGACTGCACAGTGTAAACATCCAAACCCATCTACCCACAAGTCCAGGCAGCTATTACGCTGCTGGACTGTATCCAAGAGACACATTTTTAAGGATTCAATTTCAGTGCCTCTTTCCCCTTTCAGAACTTAACTTGTGTAACAGCCAGACTGACCGGCTAAATTCTTTATAGAAAATCTTAAAGTCATACCGTCCAGTTAGAGAACAAAAGCAAATCATTTGACCAAAGGTTCAGTCACTATTACGCTCTCGGTATGAAGTGGTTTAGTGAGTCAGGAAACACAGAAAAGGTTTTCCCGATAGTCAGAAACACACGTTGTGCTACATCTGAAGCAGTAAAGCGCCTTCAAATAACATCAGACTCAGGCAAATGGGGGTGGTGGAGGAAACACTGACACTACAAAGGACAGACTTCACCAAAAGCCTGGAGTGTGTTAGTGTTACATTCCTGTACTCAGAACAAAGCTTTGATTATCAAGACAAGAGTCAAGATAAGACAGACTTAATAAGTTTAGAAGTTCAAACAGTTACCTGATATTTAATAATACTGCACCCAGAAAGTGGAAAAAAAGCAGAGTGCAAATAACGTCTGAGTAGCTTAAAGTTATCAAGCCACCTTACCTTCATCAGGGCTGACAGGCCGGCACTGGGTCCTTAAAACTTGGGTGAATAAAGCCAGAAACAGAAGTACACTTGGCCTCATCAGCATCCTGCTGAGGGAGCTACAACTGTTGGCTTTTCTGCGACTGGAACTCCATTCAGATCTTTGGGGCATCAGCAGCGGGTCATTCACAGTGCTAAGCTAAAAGAAAAACAAAAAATAATAAAAGCAAAGTCAGAATCATTTCAGGGTACAAGTTTGTAAGAAAGAAGAAACATTTACTCAGACTATGCTAGTGGAAAATAAACTTTGCTACGCAAGAATGAAACTAGGCTAATTAAAATCTTCTGTGGCTTCAAAACAAACCAGGAGAATAAACACTCTGTAAACCTTTTTTTTCTTTTTACAAATGACCTATCTATACTTTTGTTGACGAGGGAATTCCTAACGGGTCAAAAAAGAAGAGAAGATTCTGTATGTCTGTAAGGTTCAAGGTAGGTACTTTTAGCATGTAGGCCTGCTTGTACAAAAACACTGATAAGGAAGTGCAGAGCAGCAGACACACGCTGAAAGCTCCAGCAAGCAGAGCGCACGTCTGCTCACTTCTTAGGAATTAAAAACTTCAACTATTCAAGCCTGAAGTCACACCACTGAGAAAATGCAGCATCAAGTTTTTGGTGCTCAACCACTGTCAGGGTTGAAGGATGTACAGTGTCCTCCAGTGGGTGACCCGCACATGAACATCTGCTCGCATCATCACCTCTGCAGCATCTGGCCACAGAGATTAACACTTGCCCCTAACCCCCATAACCCCCCTCGAGGAATTTGTTTAAGACCAAAAAAACTGCAGCCTGTTACGTGACACCCTTGTAGAGAGAGACCGCCAGGCCATCATTTCCACGCTGAGAGATCTATCACCTCACAGTTGGTTTTGGTCCCAGAGCCCAAAATGACTCCCATGCAACCATTTGCTCTCATGAGCTGTCGAGAAGGTTCGAACAAATGTTGGTTTTAAGGCCTTTTTAGCCAAAGAAAACAGGCTGCATCAATGAAGTTAAAAAAGTCCATTGTGTATAACAGCAACAACAACAGCGTCACATCTGGGTCAAGGAAAATCCAACATGCCATTTTCACACAAAGTCATGTTCAGATGCAGCTGTGGTTTCCTTTAAGAGGTAATCGCTTGTGTGAGTGTTCATCACTGAAACACTCATTGTGTTCTCCTCAAAACCAATTCAATTTCACTTTCCAAGAACGGGCTAGTGTTCCAGCAGCTGAGCTGGGTCAGGGGGGTCCGAGGGGGATAAAGAAGCTTGGTCATCGCGGCTCTGTAAGCAGTGAGTCAGTGTTTGGGAAGGCTCCAAGAAAGTGCTTCTGCTGCCAGACAGAAGGAAACGCAGCGAGCAGCCGACCACGTTCCCCTGGCCCTCGTCACTACAACAACCGTCAATAATTGAAAGAGGAGGAAGTAGCTTCTTCAACACTTTGTCATCTTCTGCTCCCACGGGAGCAAGAGTTAAACACACAGTATGTCTTACTCTCCACACACAGGATACACTCATCATGAGTGTGAGGAGTTCTGACCAGAGACTGACTGAGACATTAGCAGGCTGATATCATTAGCTGATATTGGCTTATTATAGATATTAGTATCAGCTAAAGAAACTGCAGTACATAAAAACGCAGGGAATCTATTCAACCTATTTTGCCTCATTTATCATAAGTTTATTTCTATCAAGTCTATTAATCGATCAAAAGAAAACAACTGTTTTGATGATCAATTAATCATTTTTGTAAATTTTTTCAAGCAAAGATGTCAAACATTTGCAGCTTCTTAAATGACAGAACTTGCTGCTTTTCTTCATCCGTTATGATGGTAAATGAAGGTTATTCGTCCCACAGTTGATTGATAAATGATCAATCAAAAAAAACATATTGATATAAAAATGATTATTAGTTACAGCCGACTATTATAACAAATTGTCAATAAGTACCAATAAATTGCCAAACTTGGTTTGAGGTGATTTAGAAACAGTACAATAATTATATGTCTTATTTTCATCAACTGTAAATTTTCCTGTTCAGTGTGTTCAGTATCTTGACCGCAGTTACAGCAGAAAAAAACAAAAACAGGATGTTGTTCATATAAAAACTTAGAAACAGCATTTCTATATCGTGATATTAGGTGTTTTAAACCCCCAAGTATCAATATCAGTATTTACCAGTAAATCCAGCAGCTGTCAGGCTGTTGTTACCACGTATGAACGTTTATTAAACAAAATGCACTATCAATTTGAATCTACTGTCATATTTTACTGAGAGAAAAATATGTGGCCACAGGACATCTATTATGCAGAAGTCTGTAACCAAATTCCTACACAACACATCTCTGAACCACGACAGGTCCCTGCTGTGGCCACTTTTCTGCTGGATCAGATGTTTCGTGTTTGCTTAACCAGACTGGTGTCATGACAAACCTCAGCAGCAGCAGACTCAAACTGAAACCAAGACCAACACATAGCCATAAATGTGGTGTTTAAACCCCTTTTCATTTTGAGATCTTTCATCATTACTACAGGAAGCCATTTTTAAAAAGGTCTGAGAAAGACCCTCAGCTAACGAACAGTGGCTGCTCAGAAAATAAAAGAAAACGTTTAGACATTTGGCTTCATTGTAAAACCTGTACAAAATCATGTTTGGTAAAAATCCACTTGTTTTCTAAAAGGTCTTAAAAGATTGTAACACTTGACTGAAAATCTGGCAAATAAAAGGGGTTAAACTAAACAGATTAGAACACGCAAGACACATTTAGCTTCTCTCATTATACAAAGACAAAGGTTACAGGCCTAACCCATAACATGGCCTGCACCATAATTACTGTTCACTGCCATCCATGCATAAAATTCCTCAGCTCCCAAACTCTGGAGCCCCTTCCCAGTTCACTGTGCGCTCGCAGCCAGCCCAGCCTGCACACGGCTGCAGCTCGGCGGACAGAGGAGCATCAGACCATTTCCCTAAGGCTACTGTTTCCACAAAAACAGACACTTGTGGTGTTTTCTCTGCAGCCTCGCCGTCCGACTCGGTGGTTTGCCACCAGCGCGCCACGGAGGGAGATCAGGTGTCATGACATTACACTTAAAGGTAAAGACAATTAATGTGAAGCTATCTGACACGGAGCCATTTGCCGGGGTGTGTCCAGGGGAGGCGAGGACACTGATTAAGTACCATCAGTGACCTGTCCAGCGAGGGGACGAATGTGCATTGTTTTCTTTTGTATGTAGATACTACATTTCTTTTCAAGGACCAAAAGAAAAAACTATGGAATCTTTATATGGTATTTGGATGGTAGCACTCAGCTGTCTTGTGAATTAAATTAAACATTTTAACACAAGACTGTAAGAAACTGTAAAGACAGTAATTGAAGTAGACATGAAAATAAGGTAGATTAATGCTGTAACAAACACGTACTTCATGCCGCTCGTTCACACGTCAGTGCCACCACTGTCAGAAAGATCTGGACATTTGGTTGACACATAAATAAAAAGAGCTCTTCAGGATCTTTCTCTTCAGTTTGGAGCAAGAGAGGTCAAATCCAGAAACAAGACTCAAACTCTTGAGATGTTACCAACACGGAGAAAATGCTGTATTTAAATTAAATCAGCCTAAAACATCCAAGCACAAACTCAGACACACAAAACTAAATGAAAAACAACTAAACTATCCATCTGAAGGATGAGTGACTGCAATTTACTTACTAGCAAAATTGAAACTCACACAAAGCTTGTGAGGTAAATTCAACCCCACACCACATTTCTAGATGGATGTAGTTATGATAAATACAATCATAGAGTTGGAGCGACAATAATTCTGCACCAGGGGAGCAGCCGAGCAAATTAAAGGGCAGCACTGCTCCTCACTTCCCATTATATGGTTGAGGAGGAAACTTTTTTTCCTCCTGGTGAACTCCCTTGTGGACATGCTGCCTTCCTAAACCATCCATCTTCTCCGTCTTCCTTCATATCATAACATTTAGAGCTTTACACGCCATCAGAGCGGCCCCTCCAGAGCCAGACTCCACGACACTCGCAGGAACCAAGAACTTAAAGGTGTGACCTCAGTGAACATGTTATCTGTCCCTTCATTTGGAAGAAAGAAAGTTGTGAATTTAGCTGGTTATGTCTGATAGGTTTGTCTGAGCCTGGGCCCTAAATGCTTCAGGGCTACAGACATAAATAAGGAAGGAAAAGCTGACAAGGACCAGGGTCACTTTTGGAGAGATGCAACAGTTGAAAGCAACTGCAAACATATCACAAATAAAGAAGCTTAGAAAGGAGCCATGAAGCCAAAAAAGAAAAAAATGTGCAACTTAAAACATTTGCTCTCCAAACTTCACCCTTTCACCCAACTACAGGATCTAATCTGATTAAACGCGCCTGTTGTGACTTTAGGTAGAAAATCAAAGCAGTTTTTTAGCAGGACTGAAGGAAGCACTGGGGCCCTGAGCTCTGCTGCTCCAGCATGGAGGACACCGAGGTGTTTCTACCTCTGAAGCAAAGTCTGAGGTCTCCAGAGAAAGAAGAAAAATATGTGGGTGAAAAGACAAGATTTCACTTTTTACCAATAACACACACACACACATTTTTAGAAAGAAAAGCAGCTGCTTGAATGTCAGAAATGAAATAATTTCAGAGCCACATTCTTCAAATATCTCCTGTTCAAGACAAGTAAAATCTGATGATTTCAGTGAGGAACAAACGAGTAAACAACAGTAAGCAGGCAGTAAGCAGTCAGTAAGCAGGCAGCAGGGTGAAGCTGGGACTGGAGCATTGGGAGGCAGCGGCTCACCTCGCTGGCAGGAGGCTGACAAACACTCTCTGTCGGCCGGATAGAAAAACTCCTCAACTCACACCGGAGGCAGAAAAACTTCCAGAGAGAAAAATCCAGACTTGAACTCGTTAACGAAGCTCATTAAACTCCAAGCTGTTGATCTGGCGACCGGTTGGCGCAGATTTGAGCCAAACTTGAAGAAAAATAACGTCGGAAAAACACAAACTATTCAACGAGGCGAAAACAAACTTCCCGTGTAACGTTGAATTAACGCTATTTCAACGTGTTTTCTTTGAGATAATCTCGCTTTCTGTGAGCTAACTAACCTGAACGGATCCCGACAAACTGCGGCACTTTTTTTTCGTTCGTCTCTTTATCCAAAACGTTCTTTTCTGCTTCGCCTCCGAAAAAGTTCTTCAACTCTCTTCAACTAAACGTCCCCGAAACAAAAAAACGCCGTTCGGTTTTTATATTCTTACAAAAAGAAAAGAGTCACTTCGATGAATCCTCGAAAGTATTTTGGACGCTGTGAAACAACGAGAGTCCGGCGGCTCCAAACCTCCCCCTTAAATCTGAGAATATGCGCATCCTCCGACACGGCGTCAAGATGGCGGCGGCGACGCACACAACATCCGGTCTGCTATTACAAAATAAAAGGCAACAACTAGGCTGCTGATGAATGAGTTCTGTTTTATGAGAAAGCTCCCAGGTTACATAACTTACTTCAACAGGCTACTTCTAAATACAAAACACCTTTTCAGATTAGAAATGTTTGCAAGGTTAAAGGGGAATATTGGTGTTTTATTTTTATTGTAGAAATATCCCATTAAATGCTGTTCTCTATTTTATATTTCACTTATTTTATAGGATGCTCCATAGATGTATCTTATTTGTTTTATTGTATTTTTTTGTATGCTTTATTGCTATATTCTATTTTGCTACTGTAAATTCTGGAACAATCTGGCAAAATAATTTCCTTTGGTATCAATAAAGTTCTATCTCATGTATCTTATCTTTAATTGGTGATTATTGTTTAAAATTTAAAAAAAATAAGACATTTCTACAAAATAATTTTCAAAATATTTTGTTTATGTTTCTTTACTTTACACCAGTTTAACCTGAGTTTTTATTTGTTGCTCTTTAAAGTTGTTTGTTTTGTTTGTTGACGTCACCTTTCATAAAATAATTTGTGCATATTAAAATGTGAATCATTTTTACAGAGTGCTTTCCCTTATTATTCAATGCATTGTCATTTTCATTGGTAGGTTTCTTGTTTTGCTCCACACACACTCGGAGTCTTTCCCGGGACTGAAATGCTGCTTTTATTTCGAAAGTGTCACAGCCGGCAGTCGGACGTTGCTCGGCCTGCTTGTTTCCACCTTGCTGCAGGTTCACCAGGCTGCCAGAAACCAGGCTGTCCTGCATCCACAGCAGCCTCTCCTGCAGCTCCACCACCTCTCCACACGAGCCCTGTGCATTGTGGGAATGAAGACCTGCACAACACACAGGCTGATACTGTCATTAGGAATAATTATAGTTCTGCTGTGCCACATTTCAGCTGCCACAGTGGAAATAATCCACATATACAAACTCAGTCCTGACACAACAAAACACTGTGAGAAATACACACAATAAGAAACATAAAGTAAAGGTAAAACTTGACTCACTACAAGAGTCACACTCTTTATTATAGACAAAAGGGAACAATAATATAAATGTTTGCTGCATTTAACAAAGAGGTTGAGCTCTTACTGAAAACTTTCCAAATTAAGAGTCAGTTGGACATAATTGTAAAGTTGTCAATTGTGTGGACAACAATAGGAGTTTGTCTCTGAGGAGGGAAATTTGATTTTTCTCAGGATTCCAGATAAACCACATTGATGCAGATTCACTGACAGAAAGTGAGCACTTTCATCAACTTCCCGTTGGTGGCGACTATAAAACAGCTTTATGGTGCTGGCGTGAAGATCGTATGCTTTGGCTGCTTTTCAAAGAGCATCAGAAATTCAAATGTATCTGCCAAGTCAGCACAAACACAAGTTTGCTGGGCCTGATCAAACACATAGTTCATATGTGAAGAGCTCATGTGCTCTTTGATTTCATGACACAACTGACAAATGATTGACGACTGAAGCTGCAGAGACACATGAAGGCCAGCTTGTAGTTAGATTAAAGAATGGGATGACAAAGAAAAACATTTGTGCTTCAACATGTGTTAGACTTTCATCCTCCGTACAATGTTAACCTATTACTGTATTGGAAATCAACATTTTTGTATTTTGAAGATCAGAACTTGTGTGAAACATAAACACAGCAGCTGAGCCTCAAACAAAGATTCGCTTGTTCTTCATTTGCAGACGCTGAATTGTTCTACTGTTGTAGAAAGCAAACATCACTTTATGGAAGTTATATTGGTTGTTAGACTCAAACTGAGCTCCTATCAGAACACAGGAGGATCTTGGCTTGATGTTGCCGGATGTGTGATTGCTTTGACCCAGTGAATTCCAAAGGCGTGGCGGGTGAAGGGTGGAGATAGTTGCAGACACTTGAAATCTAAGTGTTGTGACGTCGTCAGTTCACCAAAAACGAATCTTTTTGTTTGTTTCTTGTTAACAGCAGCTTCACATTGCTCAAATAACTTGCATGTTCAAAGAGAGCAGCTCGCTCTGTGGCAGACGGAGTGTGAACCTGACCACCACACACACACCAGAGAAGAAGCCAGCATGTTTATGAGGGTAAGTAACAGTGAGAGTTCAACGTGCCATCGGCCACATCTGATGAGCTCAGAGCATCAAAACACCACTGCAGACCTTTGATGCAACAGCAGTTTGGAACCAGACGTTTTATAGACTTGATTTCTTTCTGTGTCACTGATGAAGAGTTCCCTTGAGATGTGCACCAGGCTGTTGATGGTCGCTTCTACACAGGACACGAGAGCAGAATTCAGAACATATGGAGGCTGTTTATTGATGCTTATTGTTTCTCTCTGATGGAAGCAGCTGAGTGATGCATCTGAAACTCTGTAAGTCTCCACCCAGTCTGAGCAGCGACAGCTCCGGGTGGTAAAATCTGTGCAAAACAGATGAGGCAAAATTAAAAAAAGCAGTTGCAGACCAATAAATTAAGTTTATATGTGTGTTTATATAGCACCTTTCAAGAAAGACGTCACAAAGTGCTTCACCAGAGAGAAGATCAAAATGACAGCTGTCGCTCAGCAGAGTCGGGGCCGGGCATTTTAAAGAGGAAGGTGATAAATGGAAGAGGAGGCTGAAAAGTGAGGAGTAGAGGAAAGTCCTTCAGAACTGTTTGGACTGAAATTCACATTAATTTGCATTGTTGCAACAAAATATACATCTCTGTCATGTTGTCACATATCAGACGTGGCTTCATGTAAAGACTCATGCAACCATCCAGGAAGCAGGAACAGCTGTTAATACACGCCTGTTATGTTATATGTTGCTTATGCTGAACTCTCACATACTAAACTGTAACTGAATTTTATGGAACATCATCCAAACTTTTACAGAGTTGAGGAAATTCAGTCAAAAATAAAAGGTGATTTGGAAACATGTCGATATTTCAGGGCCAACAAAGGGTCCAGATTTATTTCTTGGGAAGTGGTTAAACAGCGTCTTGACTGGGAGAAGACCAGATGATCGGAGTTATTGATTAAAGAGCGTGAACATGGAGCAGAAACAATGATAACAATACGTTTTTAGCAAAGAAGAGGGAACGATGCCAAATGGGCGATGACAGGTTTTCATCGATCTGACCAGATTTGTCAGCTCTTGCAGTGAGACAGCAGCGTCCTGATCCAGGTTGTTACAATCATGGTGATGGTTTAACGACAAGCTGACACATCTGGATCAAAATATAAGTGAACTAAAACACAAGAGAATATGAGAATATGGTCTTTGGTTGCCAGTGGAGACAAACTGTCTATTGTTCTCCTCTGGTTCGGTGGCACACATAAGAGAATGACAGCACAAGTTGTATTATGTGGGGATGATTTGAAAAAAGCTTCGGTCATTAATCATTAACTTGTCCCTGTGGTGTGCACATGCCGTGGTAGCTGAAGAAACATAGGCGGGTTTACTGACAGGACCAAACTGAAAGGCTGTAAAGTTTATGATTTTTATCAATAATTACACAGCGCAGTTGCTCTTCACTTGTGAGGAAATGCTAAAAATGTTCCCAGGTTGTGCTCAGAAGGATGAAGTCAAGTGAAGGGGTCACTCTCAGGATGTGAGTCAGGACCAGGAGCAGGTCGCTCTCACACCAGTTGAACTTTCTCTCAGATGCAGCCTGACAAAAGCTGAGCCTCACCGCGGCCTGTTTCCAGGTGAGGTGGGGCCGCTCTGATCACTCCTCACTTCCTTTCAGTGTAAGGAAATGTGCCGGACACTGTTAAAGTCGGGAAGACTTTATGCAAAAGCAAACCGAAGGCAGGCTAAGCCACACATCAGCATGAGAACAAACAGAGCTCCATGCAGTCCTCAGAGGGAACAACACCCCCCCCCCCCTCCCCGGGACGCTTTGCATGATGATTTCCCTAGCAGCTTCTTCATCGCCCCAAAGTGCTGTTTTATTGTCCTCGCTTTTCGTGTTTGCATTCCATTGTTACCGGGCAAGTACAAATATCTTCCTTTATGCTCAAAAACCTCAGACGGGCCTTCGTCTGCGTCGCCTGAGCCGAGCCCTCATCCGTCCATCAGCGGTGCCCCTGTCCTACACGGGGCCCCCCAGCTCCGCTCACCACCCCCAGCCTGCTCTTTGACATAACGCTGTCGTGGCTTTCCGGGCCTTTATGCTGGCTGTTGTCTGAGGCAGATTGAAGACCCTTTGTGTGCGTCAGGCCCTGTCCTGAGTGGCCGGGAGGAACCTGCTGGGCTGCCAGTGGAGAGACAGGAATGTGCATATGAATGGGCCAGTGTGTGCCGGGCACCTGCTGACAGAGGGCCGGCGTGCCTCTATGAGTCTCAGTGCATCAGCGTAACCATCTTGTTCAATTACACGTGCAGCACGGTGTTACGTTCCCCGCTCATTCACACTGAATGGGAGTATTGTCACCGTGGTTGTTCATATTTTCGGAGGTTGATGTTGTGCAGTTAACAAATGTGGCGTCGGCTCCATTGTTCTATTTGTGAATCACCATCAACAAATGCAGCAATTTAGTTCTGCCCTCCTACTCAAGTCCCCCTATACTCCTGGAACAACCTGACTTATCTGGTGTGAGTTATATAAAATGAGGCCTTGCAGGATGTTGTCTTTACGAGAAGTCGGCATTTTATGCTCCATTTCCGATGACGAATGGATAAAAGCAGATCCAATAATATCAGAGATGTCAGCTTTAGATATTACTCTTATGCAGCTCCCAAAACTCTGCCTGACAACCTATTATCATTTCAAAGTATTTTTTTCCTTGATCCTTTTCCTTTAAGTAAAATAGTGGTAGTAGTAGTAGTAGTAGTAGTAGTAGTAAAAACACTCCACTACATTAAAGTAGTACTTGTGTAAATAATGTACCATTTTAATGTTTGAACTGGATGAGGTTGACGTCATTTTAATGTCTTTATAAATTCTTGCGTAGTTTAATCTACAACAATGCATTGTTCTTATAAATTCATCTCACAGGCTATGTGTAAAATGTAAAGCTAAGTGTGTGGAGTATTTATGTGCTGTATTTATTGTGTCAAACTTGTCTGAAGCTTGATAGATTCTCAGGCGTTCACTATGAACGACGAGTAACTCTGTGCACGTGAACGACGTCCTGGAGCTCGACTGCACTGAGCAGCAGCGTATAGAGCAGATTTACAGGGTTCCTCTGCAGATTTGGCAGATGATACCTAATAATCTAATTCCTAACAGCAGCCTGGTATGATGGGACCCAGATATATGATCCCACAGCTTCATTAATTGTCCTCTGACTCATATGGTACAGCTTATGGCTTGTTTGTCTGGCTCTGCTTTTCAGAAGATTACATCTCCATAATCAATAAAAAGAAGCTTAACCATCCACCACAGAGTGTGGGAAAAAAACCATCTGGGAAAATAAACTTTCCTCCTTAAATATACCCACAATAACACAAAAATCACAGCGTGTTCACTGAGCACGATTTCCTGGGGAAAATGTGACTCTGGTGGTGGTGGGGACGTTTCAACTGTCCAGATGTGTTCAATGGCTGCAGGAGCCCAAAATCCACTCACATGACCTCAGTATCTATATCAAAATGACTGGCATGTGGTCGAATCGTTTGTCTTTCAGATGAAAATACGCAGCTACCACGTACGGTCATTCCACCTACAGAAAACCTGGCTCACATGGTCCTGGATCACCTGACCAGCCCGATGTTTCCCACAGTGCTGACTGCCTGGAGGAGCGGCGCTGCGGCCTCTGGACTCATGGCTCTCATCAGCCGCTGACCTGGAGAGCAGGAGCGTAAGATCTGCAACATCACTTCACCCAGCAGACGACATGCTTTGAAGTGGGAGTGGACCGAAATTGGATTATGCAGCATCTCTGAGGATCAGCTCCCGTAGATTTGATTACACACGCCCCCCTCGCCCGACACCCACTCTGCTGCCTCCCCCATGCAGATGAGACGACGTGGGCCGGTCGTCCGTGCCAGAGTCTGGGACTCCACGTCTTCATGTGTGCCCATCTGCCAGCCATTTACCTGATTACTGCAGGATAAGTCAGACAGGTCGGACTCTGCCGGGGCAGCTGGGAGGCCGGAGAGCGGCGTTAATTTTGACCAGGTGGACACGAGACAGATAAGGAGCAGATGAGCCTTTTATCTGTGAAAACAAGCAGCCAACCAACATGAAGACAACAGACTTCAGGTACAATAAAATACAACTGTATGACACGAACACACATCTTTTTTAGGTGTTCAACCATTTTTTGTAGCTACTAATGTAACTACTAATTTTGCCGCTTAAATATAATTGTCAAACAGGAAAAATACAGACAGAGGACAAGCTGTTCTCATCAGCCACACTCAGGCCAAAGTGCTGTTTAAAATAAAACCCCGAGCGCTGACTTCAAATCCTCCACGCAAGCATGGCACACAGACCACCTTCTATTTCTGAGGAAAATAACATCCAGTCCTGGTTTAGCTTGGGCTCATTATGGTGGAAGTGGGTTCCAGGGCCAGGAAGTTTCATTGCTTTCCAAATAAATCTCACTAAACAGAGCTGTAATCCAAATTCCTCGTCTTGTGGAGTCTCCCCAAGTCCTCACAT
>JBBMOC010000149.1:360241-447741 GCA_037975185.1 Centropyge bicolor
AAAATAAAATAAAGGCAGGCTGATTGATGAGAATGATCAGTTGCAGCCCGACAAAGTGCTTTGACAGGAATGAAATTCCAACCTGCTTCTATCAAACATTTCTATCCAGTCACGTAGCTGGTTTTTCCCCTGACCCATTTAATCCTCCTGTCTCACTGTTTTGTCTCTGCTGCATCTTTGCAGAACTGCGACCTGTCTGGCTGCGACCTGCAGGAAGCCAACCTGAGAGGGTCCAATGTGAAAGGAGCCATTTTTGAAGAGATGCTGACCCCCCTGCACATGTCGCAGAGCGTCAGATAACTCCGCTCACAGCTGGCTCCGACAGTGTAGTCCCCAACTTTCAATCTCTCCTCACCTGTCTGCAGTACAGGTCGCTGTATGCACATCCCTGGCATTCCACCTGTATTATGTTAGCTTTAAATATCTTGCACTAGAATTTATTCAGGGTTGTCTATGTATGTTTGTGTGGTAGGATGTTTTCAATGTTCAGCTGCATATATCACCAAAACAAAATAATGTTCCTAGTGTATGTAGATGTGTCTGGATGCAATCCAATGACTATACTCATTTAACGTTTGACATAATTTATATTCACTTTATATTACTTGACATGTTAATGGGAGGCAAATCGGATTATCTGTGCGCAGTGGAGTTCAGAGCACTGAGCTTTACTGGATGCTGCTGTAGCAGAAATAGAAGGGTCACTTACCAATAACTGTGTCGTTATATATCCTCTCTTATATATTCCTCTCTGAGTGTGTAACTTCATTTTGCTGGATTCAACATATTATAAAGGAAGCAATGCAAGCCAAAGCCATAACAATAGCACAGTCTCAAAGGCTGAAGTGCTGTTAGTGCACCGTTAAACTATGCCACGAGCTAGTTTGAAACACAGCTTGGGTATGCAATACGTGATTTACAGCTGTGACCTTTCTCCTTTCCTACTTTTAGCTATTGTGTTCTTTAAAAGCTTTCCCTTGTTTTGCGCTCTGTGAATCTACCTCTTTTTTTAATCTGTGTGTGAGTGATCCACAGCTGCATGCGTTTGACTGTGGCACTGCTTATTGTAATGTTCGTGTACGTCATTCATCATCCTCCAGACTCCCGTCAGGAGAAAAGATTCCAGGAGTGTTGTGCTTTAACAAAAAGCCATTTTCACGTGTGCATGTTGTCAAAGTGGGTTTGCCTGGAAACATACTCCCATGTATCGAAGTATATCACCTAATCATGCTTTGAACTTTTTTGCACAAGTACGTGTTAACGTGTAACTGTTCGACCTTTTCACCAAAAACCTTTGGTGCTTGTAATCTTATGTAAATCAAATCCAGTGTTTCCAAATCTTCCAAAAGAGTCATTGTTAGAGTAGGCCGGTGTTGTCAGCTGTTCTGTCAAGGATCTCACTTCCGTTCTCTCCTGGTCAGCGTCCGTTTGCATGTTTGAAGAGCTGTGTAGAGTCTCTCTAGCTGTAGCTCAGCGCTGCTCTGATGCAATACTATCCACTCCGTTGAACAGTAGGTACCCAGCCTGTGAGAGTGACTGATGAAGGCAATCATGTTGTGTGTTTCACCCTGAGCGTGGAAATCAATGGAAGAGCTCTGGTTATTTATTTTGATACATCTCACTGAACGCAATATGGGGCAGAAGATGGTTTGTGTTCGAGGCAGGGGGTGTGTACGTCTCCCTGTCTGTGATTATTGCACTCGACCGTGGAAATATATTTCCATAAATGACTGTTATAAATAAACTGCTATGAAGAAGAAGAAAAAGTCTTTGTCGTCTGATTTTTATCTCCACCAAGCCAAAATCCGGATCGGATCGAACGCGTGTGTGTGTGTATGAGTGTTAATAAAATTCAAAACATCTCATGAAAGAACCAGAAAACCAGACGGTCGATACAGTCGATGGTTTGTCCCATGTCACTTGTTCTTTTTGTGAACGGGTGAAAATCCCACACCATGTGTCATCTTTTAATCAGCTCAGCATGTGGCCTGTAAGTGTTGCTTAATCCCACTCTGTGACCCCACTCTGCCCCCCTGCTGTGAGGTGCTGGGGAGCAGCAGGCTTATATAAACCAGGGGAGTCAGTGTGCAGTCGGACTGAGGCCGGACAGCAGAGATCACACACACCTGCCCTCTGCACTGAAGGTAAATGAACGCTGTCAGTCTGAGTAGAAGCAGCACAGTGAGTTTAATAAACGACCTTTCAGTTGTAAGGATTTGAAGTGTTTCCTCCTCAGATGGCTCCACACACCTCGGCGCTGCTGCTGCTCCTCGTGGGCTCCGTGCTGGCTCCGGGCCGCTGCCAGCACTGGTCGTACGGACTGAGCCCGGGAGGGAGGCGGGAGCTGGTCGGCCTGGCAGACGCCGTGGGGAACGTGAGCGTCTCTCCGTCTTGTGGCTCCTCACGCTGAGCGCTGGTTGCATCTTTTACACAAATTCATTGTGATGTTTTTCTTGAGCAGATCGCTGAGCGCTTCCACGTGGACACGCCCTGTGGGGCTGTGCGTTGTGCGGACGAATCCCCTCTCCCCAGAGTGTACAGGCTGAGAGGATTCACTGTGAGTTCTGCTGCTCTGTAACTCTGGGTTTTCTTCTTCTGTTGATGCAATCTTTAATCTCTTGCTCTCTTTCAGGACGGTGTCGGCGACAGAGAAAACGGACACAGAACGCATAAAAAATGATGATGATTTGATTCTACAATAAATGATTATATTAGCACATCACAGAAGTTGTGGTTATTGCTCGACTCGTCTCCTCTTTCCTTCCATCCTCTGCTGCCTCCTGCTTTCTTTCCTTCGTGGCTGGAGACGTTCAGCTTCCCTTCTTTCACCAGCCATCTTTCCTCTCCTTTATTTCCTCCTGTTAACATCCAGCACTCCCGTGTTTCCTCCTCCTCCATTGTCTTTTCCTCTTCTTCATCTCCCTCCTTCTTCCTTCACCTCTCCCATCTTCTATTTTCTTTTCTTTACATCACTATCTTTCTTCTCCATACTTTTT
The DNA here is from genome assembly GCA_037975185.1 of Centropyge bicolor. Taxonomy (NCBI): domain Eukaryota; kingdom Metazoa; phylum Chordata; class Actinopteri; family Pomacanthidae; genus Centropyge; species Centropyge bicolor. Next base: position 363,238 of record JBBMOC010000149.1, read on the forward strand.
AAAGATCAGTTATCTTCATCGTATTTGCTTCAACCATCCAGCTTCCTGGCTTTAATCAGAGGAAGAGTAGGTGGGCTATCTTGCATCCTTTCCATCCTTCTCCTCCATCCACCTCTTCCTTCCTTTATCTTCTTTATTCTCTCCTCTTCTTCTTCACCTTCCTTCCATCTGCAGTTCACCCTTTATCTTTCCTCTCTTTGATTTTTTCTTCTTTTTTCTTCTTCACCCTGTCTCTTTTTCACATTCCTCCCTTTACACATCCACCTCTCTCTCTCTCTCTCTCTCTCTCTCTCTCTCTCTCTGCCTCAGTGTCTCAGGATGGGGACTCAGCGTCGAGCATTGTGGCCTCAGAGAAAGAAGGTGCTGACATCGATTATTTCTTTGTATTAGTATGACATATAGTAGTAAAAATTCAGCAGTTTTTGTTTTGGTACAAATTGAAAATAAGTAATTTTGACTCAAACACCGCAGAAGAGTGACCTGACCACCAGGTGGCACCAGAAAACCATGAGACTTCTTCCCTGAAGCTTCTGCTCCTTCAGTGCTGTTGTGTTCTAGTTCCAATAAATTTATAAAAGAATATGACGTGAAAAACAAATCTTGTAAAATCTCACAGTATCTTCTGTCACATCCTGTCGATACTGTAATTGATTGTGTTTGTGTGAACATGTGTCTGAAGCCAGTTTATTGCATTGTGATGGCTCATTGCTCGTTTCATGTTCGCTCCACAATCTCCTTTGGATTATAAAAGTGCTTGTTCACGGTTGGATGAGCAACATGAAAATGATTGGAGCGGGCCACACGTGTGTGTTTGCCGATAGCGTATGGAATTTAAACAAACTGAATAACAAATCGAAGAACATTCATCAGGGAGATTTGACAGCGATACAACAGCCTGTAATATCCTGCAGACGAGGGGACGGGCCGCTCGCCCTCTTATCTTCAGTGGAAAGTGTGTTTTTCAAAGTTCAATCCGTCTGTCACTCTGCTGTTACTCAGCAAACACACGGGACAGAAAATCACTTCTGTGGCTTCCATCCTGTTGATCAGATAGCTGCCACCGCCGCCGAGCACACGCCGACACCAGATGGGTCAAGTATTGTCCTTTATTGAAGTGACTTGATAAGGGATAAAGGTACGAAAGGCAACAGCCCAGCAGGACATAAAATATTTACTCACGATCAATGACACTGCGAACAAGGACTCGGTGTCCATCTACAGTCCAATCCATCATGTCACCAACAGCATGTATCGTTTACATGTTAGACAGTGGGAACATCAAAGTAACTGGAGCTAGTGAAGAATCGTGGTCCATGTTTCAAACAGCACGATAATCAGGTTGGAGACGGAGCCTGCTGAGCCTGAACTCCCTCGGCTGCCAGGTCCACCAGGTTACCTCTAATTAGTCTCACCGCGAGCCGCCTGCAGCTGATTGGACTAATGACACAGAGCGAGGCCTGAGCGGGAGCGCTGATGAAGGACCCGCCAAAACAAAGGTCACGTCTCTGCTTTCAGACTCTGGGCCCTAAACTTCAACTCCAGGCCTTTTTAACAGCCGACATTTCGACTGGTCGCGGCAGGAAAAGCAGTCGCAGCTACATTAAAGGAATAGTTCTACATTTTGGAAAATATGCTCCTTTGCATAACATTTTCAAAGGTGTACAAATAGAAGGTAACCTCTCTGTTAGGGTTTAGGATAACTGGAGCCAGGAGTTAGACACAGCCGTGGGGGAGGGTAAAAAGAGATTAATTAATCAAGAAAAAAACTCCAGGACTCACAGAGAACAGAGGATGAGGCTCAGGAGGAGCAGAGGGACGTCAGGGGCTGGAGGCCGGGCTGTGGGGGCTGAGGCAGGCACTGGTGGAGCAGGTTTGGATGAACAAAGAAAAGGAAAAGCCAAGGAACGACGGGGAACACACACAGGAGATAGTAGAAAAACTTGAAGCACTGGAGAACAGGGATGAAGACATAGAGAACAATCTGGCAGAGGGGAGAACGAGATGAGTATTAAAGCAGAGGTGACCAGGTGGAATTGGAAGCAGGTGTGAGAGAGAAGACCCAAGACCACGCCCCCAGCACCTGAGACCACGCCCCCAGCCACTGAAGCAAGGCCTGAACAAAAACACAATCTCAAACTGAAAACACTGCAGATTAAACTGAAAATGCACAGAAACCACAAAAACACCCAAACCATAACACATTCACCATCTTACAAATGGTCTTTTTCACGTCTGTGTTTTTATACGTCTTAAACCAATGATGTGCCGGCTGATCGGTGAGCTTCACATGTGCTGAGGTGGATTTTGTTCAGACAGCTGTTTGATGTGTTTTACCATCTCCTGGCTGAGTCATGTCAACCTTCTCATCTGACTAAGCATCAGAATTGAACAGGCAAATGTTGAACTGTTCCTTTAATAACGTCTTTCTTCCATTTGTCCTTGAAGGGCCTCAGCCGGTGCTGCTGAACGGTCCTGACACACCTGCAGGGATCACAGCCACCCTGAAGGTCAGGCTGTTAATTACACCTACAGTGTGAGAAGAGTTCCTATTACTGTTTATAATTACATCACCTCAACTAGTCAAAATGGCAGCTACTGTATGTGTGATGGATGTGATGTCTCACTGTCTTTGTCTTCCCTCTCTTCAGGCGCTGAGAGCCCTCCGACTGAGCCGGCTCCACTGGCACTGCTTGGCCCAGCCGGAGCTCCTCTGTCACTGTGTAATAAAGTGCCTTTAATAGCTTGGCGCTCTGTGTCAGCCTGAAGGAAGCTCATTGAAGCCCCCGAGGAAACTGTAACCAGGCAACTGAAGCCGGTCGTGGTCTACCTCTCCTCCTCTGACCGAGGGAAATGGGAGGTCAGACGCAGGGGCCACATCCTAAATTGTCAGGGCAAGATTAGAGAGATGAAAGAATTTCGTGTTCCTCTCTCTCTCTCTCTCTATCTATCTATCTCTATCTATCTATCTGTCTATCTGTGCAACGACAAAACCAATCCTGAGGAAAAACTGGCTAACGCCAATCAGGGAGTTGCTATTCGCGGCTGTCAAGTCTGTGTTATGCAAGACAGTGTGTGTGTGTGTGTGTGTGTGTGTGTGTTGTTAACACTACAGAAGACACAGAGTAAAATGAGGCCCAGAAATATTTTCCAGTGTGTTTCTAGATGTGCTTCGGATGCAGGGACAGGCAGGAGTGTGTCTCCTTGGATCCGTCCTGGAGGATCACGTGTGTGTTGTCTGGGTCTGACTCATGAGCAGTTTGACACAGAAACACATGCAGTTATGATATTCACACTAATAAATACATGCAGCCTTGAAATGCTCCCTGGAATAAAGCCTCCCTCGCAGACCGGGTGAATCAGGAAGCGCCTGATCCAAAGCGGAACCATTAGGGCAATTCAGCCGAGAGATAAGAGAACAAGGAAATATTGACTGAGTTAATCTACGTGTTTGACCCTCAGATGAACAACCTGCCTGTTTTCAACTCGTCCCACAGACGCTCGTATGTGTAACACCATGATTGAGATTCCAGAGGCGGCGGTCCGACTCCCTCTGACCTTTCCATCCGCCGGAGGGAAGAGACGACTTCCTTCTCACGAGGGGCCGAGGGAGCTCGAGGCCGGTGGCTTTGTCTCCGTCAACAGAACAATGTTTTTAACAGAGATAAACTGTGACACCTCTCCCAGCTTCAGCAGTCCCTCCGGCTCAGCACACACTCTCACACTGATCGTCTTCTCTACAGCTCTCAGCCTCCTGAGCTTCACCGGCGTCGGCTGGGGGGACGGACCGACACATCAAGGAGAGGCAACAGAAAACATTCACAGCTATTACTGCTACATTAACACGGGGCCACAGTAAAGCAGGATGGATTATTCTCATAGAAGTGAAGCAGGAAGAAAACATGTGACTGCAGAGAATGAACTGCTCAGAACAACAGCAGCAGCTCGGGAATGTTCCGGCTAACTGTTGTTCACGTTGTTCCTGTCATTCCTGTGCTTATAGGAGTGTCTCTCTCTGGACTTGCTCCACCGACAATGAGTCCGGCTCCGTCTTCCCAGGAAATGTTTGTCATGTTCGGCCCCTCGACTCGGCCCCCGGTGTCAAACAGCTTCATTTGAGTTCCACTCGTTTGCTCGAGTGTGGCTGGAGTGCGTCAGCCTGCTGCTTCATTCAGGAGCTGTTTTTAAGACGAGCCACAGGTGAGAGGAAGGCCCGTACAGAGAGAGAGAGAGGCCGGCCCAGGCAGCGGAAGCACGCAGTCAATTATGAGAGCTGAGAGCTGTGTGAGAGGCTGAGCTGCCGTCAGAAAACAGCCTGGCAGCTTGTTTCACACGCCGGTTGGAACCAGGTTTGGTTTTCTGTGAGGCGTAAAAACATCCCACACTTGACCCCCCGACGTTGTCATCGCAGCCAAAACGGCCGACAGCAGCCGTCCCCCCCTCCTCTTCCCTCTCACACTTCCCTTTGACTGAGAATGGTTTGAACAGTCGTTTAACATCCGCGGCACCGAACACGACGCTGCTTTATTCAGGCGCGTCTAAAACGTGCTGTGATGTCAGACTTCCTCCTGAATAATGCACACGCAGGCAGCACACTGGGTCTGACCTCAGGAGGATTTTAAAATATTGACTGTTTAGAAGCAGATTTTTGACGGGCGAGTGTCGACTGGCTCGTACTAACACATCAGGGCTGGAGTCTCCGGGGAGCTCGATCCCACAGTGTTTCCTAAAGTGGAAACTCGGCCTTTAACAGGAGACTGGGGACCAATCAATTATTCTTTAGGAGCTGAGGATGATGGGAATGTGGCAGCAGAACAGAAACAACAGTCTGTGGAGGTTGTGACAATTTTACAACATAGATCATTAAAGACAATAGTGAATGTTTTTATTCAAACCACACAGAGAAGAAGAAGAGGAGCTGTGCGACTCAGTGCTCTTTATTCCCAAACACACCATCAACTATAACTGTGTCACATCTTGTACAGGCCCAACATGTATCTAGGAAGGTTATATACAGCCGCTCTGACAGAGTCCTTTACTGCCACTTTTATCTTGTTTTATGGCACCTGATATATGGTTAATGTATGGCACATTTTATGAGAGAAAACAGCCCACACCCACCATGTGACGGAGCGCAGACCTTGGCTCCTGGCGGCGCGTGAACGCAGCTCCTGCCAAGGTTCTCTGTAAAGGATCATTACATGGTCTGTGGCGACTTTAGGTAAATGAGAAATACATTAGGATGATGCTAGTAAATCATCGGAACGAACGCCAGGAGCCACATTAGATGTTCTCTCCTTCAGTTATGTAATAGGTTACTCTGCTGACGATCATTAACACATCACGCTTTAACATCTATACTAATGACAGAAAACAGCAAAACTGAACTGAGCACGTGCGAAGCCTTCGTCCTCTCGATGCTCCGACGGCGACAGCAGGTGAAAGTGTGAAAAGCAAAAAGCTCATATTCAGTTAAACATGATTTCTAAGTAGATCCATGTGCTTTAAAAAGAAAACAAACCAGATTAAATGCTGCGTCTTCGTCCGTCTGTGCCGCAGCACTCGGCGAAGGAACCACAGACGACAGTTTCCAAAGTGCTCGTGTAAAGTGCCTTCAGTCGCCCGACAATGCTTCAACTTGTCCAACCTTTGTACCATCGTTTTCTTATCTACTTCCTCTTAGATGTGAACTCGTAGTGAATCGAGGGCAACGCGCCGCGATGCTTAAGTGTCTCAGCCGGCTGCTGTTGTAAGGTTTATAACTGTAAATGTCAGCCTGGCTTCAGAAGCAGCGAAGCAGGAAAAGCTCCACAAGAGGAAGAGGCCCCACAAGTCCCTCCGTCTCTGACTGAAAGCTTTGGATCTAAGTGTTGATGCTGATGGATCCGTTGCTCAGGATGGAGCCCTTGGTGACCTCGGTGCTGACGGTGGAGAGGGGGACGCTCTCGTAGCGCTCCGCCGCCGCCGCCCAGCAGCGGCAGCGCAGCAGGGTGGACTTGAGCTGCTTCTGGAAGTTGCTGTTGAGGAAGCCGTAGATGATGGGGTTGACGCAGGTGGAGGCCATGGCCGTCAGGTGGCAGAAGGAGAAGATGACGTCGTGGCCGCAGGATGGGATGGCCTCGTGGTTCCAGTCGAACACCGTGTTGAAGACGTTGAGCGGGAGCCAGGAGAGGGCGAACGCCACCACGATGGACACCAGCATGGCGTTGATCCTGGTGGAGCCCTTGTTCTTCTGGGCGGTGTTCCTGCCGCGCTCCACCATGTCCTTCCTCCTCCTGAGGCGCAGGTAGATGTGCAGGTAGCAGACCATGATGAGGACCAGAGGGAGGAAGTACTGGAAGACGAGCAGCGAGGTGGTGTAGGATCGGCGCTCCTGCACCGACGGCCAGCGCTCCATGCAGACCAGGTGGTCGCTGACCGGGAAGGGGACGCTCAGGTTCTGGAAGGGCAAGGTGAGGACGCTGTAGGACAGGAAAGGTACGGAGATGAGGCAGGCCACGATCCAGGTGACGGCCACGGCCAGGTAGGACTGCCCCACCACGGGCTTCCAGCCGGTGGGGTGGACGATGAGCTGGTAGCGCTCCATGGCGATGAGGACGAGGGAGAAGATGGAGACGGTGACGGATATGCACTGGACGAAGGGGGTGAGCTTACAGAGCACGTCCCCGAGGATCCAGCGGTCCATCAGGGTGTAGATGATGGTGACCGGCAGGCACACGATGCACATGAGGATGTCGGAGCAGGACAGGTTGGCGATGAGGATGTTGGTGACGTTGCGCATCTCTTTGTGGCGAGTGATGACAAACACGAGGCAGGAGTTCCCGATCAGACCGACCGCCATGACGGTGCTGTAGGCCACGATGAGGAAGGTGGTGCCGCTGACGGAGAGCGAGCAGTCCTCCGTGAAGTCCCAGGGGATCTCCTTCCACAGGGCGTGGTTGTGGTTGGTGCTGTGCTGCTGCTCCATCACTGGACTCACTTCAAAGGCCGGAAACTACCGGAACTGATTTGTTGTTGTTTGTTTGTTGTGGATTCACTTCATGAATAAGATTTGCTTTCTTCACAGCTTTCTCTCATCTTCATCTTCATCTGCTGCCTGAAAAAAAGACAAAGAAATAACGTTACTTCATCTCGTGAGAAGTTTGTTTTCACAGTCAGGAACTCTGGAGATATTAAGCGGTTGGTTTATGGCTCAAATTGAAATGTAGCTCCCATAAAAACTGCAGCGTGAAGAGAAATTGAGCCTGGACTGATGAAGAAGCTCATTTCATCATGAGACTTTTTTAAAGAGAGACTGATTCTCTGTGAACGTCACAGCCCTCCTGGGCCTCATTCCACAAGTGTCTCTTCATCACTCACATGTGTTCAGGGCTCTAATTTCTCCTTCGCACGCTCGGGCAGCAGATTCAATATTAGAGAAACAGAGAAGTGTGGAGGGAATAATTAAAGGTGCTGCAGATATGACCGGGCTGCTGACAGAACGCAGGCGCTCTCCTCCAGGACCAGCTATAAGAATAAATGATGCGCTGATGGCAGATCATCAGGAGCACCGCAGACCCAGACTCCTGGCTCTGTGATGGCACGCTGATTGAAATTTCCATCACAATAACAGTGATAATGACGGCTCATCCCCCCTCACTGTTTGCTCTGCTCCTGACAGCAGGAATCACTCTGCCTCTGTGACACCCTCTCACTGTCACCGAGCATTCACACACAGCCGCTCGCTCTCTGAAGCACACGTGTCCTCACAGTGTCAGAAATACAATTCACCAAGACCGAGAACCTGTGGATGTGCAAACATGCATGTGTGTGTGTGTGTGTGTGTGTGTGTGTGCCGCCATGAAAACAGCACTGATTAACCAAGATGTTTTGCCGACGGCTCAATTCCTCAGAAATGAGTTTTGCAGCACGTTCGAGCTGACAGAGTGAGATCTGCAGGATTTAAAGGATCGATCGTTTGAACTGAAGACTCCTTAACGATGATAGACGTCGACACATTAATTGCTCGTTGCTGTCTCTGTTATATTCCTCTAATCATCACAAAGCGTTCGCACCAAAAACAAACACATGAAGCTCAGTCCAGAAGTGGAGTCACAGTCTGGATTATTGATCGATCAGGACTGAACCCGGCTGACTCTCTGAACGTGTGGTTCAGACCCAAACTGCTGCTGGGTATTTATGGCACAACTTGGACACTTTCACTGATGCATGGCTTCGTGTCGTGTCTGCTGGTAAACAGGCGTGAAGGCAAACTGACAAAGGACATTATTATTACTTCATATAAAACTTATCATAAATGTGGATTATCTGCAGATTACAGACAAAAATATTCTGCAGGGAAGATGTAAAAATATGAAAATATGTGAAAAACCAGACAAAGACATTCAAGCTCATGAGGATTTGTCTTAAAATGGACATAGTTAATAAATAAGATGATGAATCCATTCGTCGCCTCCCTGAGACACAAAACAGACACAAGCTCATGCAAAAAATGCAAAACAAAAAAAAAAAAAAAAAAAAGCTCACCTTCAGTCTCTGCAGCTGTCCTCCTCTGTCTGTCTCTGTCTGCCTGCAGCTGTGTCTCAGCTCCGGACAGGTGGAGGAGACACCGGTCTGTCCTCCTCTGTGTCTGTCCTCTGTCCTGTCGGGAGGAGACACATCACACACCTGAGGACCTGCTGTCTGTCCATCTATTAAAGCTCCTGTGATCTGACAGCACAGGACATTCTGAACACCTGCGGCTCTGATAAGATTATTAAAACTCTCTGTTCGCACCTGGACAACACGTCAAGAAATATGAGGCGCAAATATTAAAATGAAAAAAACAAACAAACAGCCTTATATAAAAAACATCCTGCCTGACTTGGAGAGGCTGCAGGACTCGGGTGAAGTGATGCCTGGGTCTTACCGGACTCTCGGCCGTCCCGGTCTCGGAGCGCTGGTCCGCTCTGATGCGCGCCAGGTGAGAGTGAGCAGGTCGGAGGCGGAGCAGCCTGCAGGTGGCGCTCTGACAGGAGCCTGGAGCAGCGCTCTTAAAGCCACCTCATGTCTGTCCTCTCAGACTCTGACTCTCAGACTGGATCTGATCTCTGTCACATGTTACATAATAAATTCTTCACCGCACACGTGCACGCACACATGCACGCCCTCCCTCCCCTCCACGCGCACGCGCACGCAGAGAGGGGCCACTGGGGAAATTGAGCTATTTGAAATTTGTACACATGGTCTGTTTCACTCACATGCAGCAGTGTTCATATGTCCCCAATGAGGAATCACTGCACAACAACACTGGTGTGGTTTTACTGTGCTGCAGNGCTCCTGTCGCTCACACTGTGATCGTCCTCTCAGAGGCAGAGAGGAAACATCATAGACTGTATAAAATATGGACGTAGTGTCCGTGGCGTCACCCATAGGTTTCTGAAGAGCAAAAATGAAGCAAATCGTAGTGCGTAGCCATCTTGGTAGCCTACCTCCGGTTACTCCAAATATGGACAAAGAGGTGGAGCGAGGGCGGAGCTGAGGCGGGTCGAATGAACGCTATTGGCTGAAAAAAGCTGCTTTATTCGAAATAATCAAACTAGCTACGGCTAACCAGCTAGGTTAAATGCTAAATATCGTTGCTAGCCGGCTAACCCCAAGACGATCTCTTTCCCAAACTCAGTGACTAGAATTAGCCGGGGTGACGCCCTTTAGACCGTCAGTGGCTAGTTGTCAATCAAAGTGGCGCCACTTAGATTGACAGCTATGAATTGTGCATAATGATGTATGCTGTATATTTTAAACGAACGCCTTATAAAAAAATTCGCCCCCCCAGAGTTGTCATGGAGTAGAAAAACAGCTTATGAGACTAGAGTCATGTTTTGAACCAGGCTGTAAATATGTTTTTTTCTGTCGTAAAATTGGACATTTTAACATGGGGCTCAAATGTAATTGACTCCCTTCTGCGGCCTGCTCTAGTGGTTATTCGAGGAACTGCAGCTTTTTTGTCGGTGAAGGACGGACGGTGTCATGGAAAAGGGAACGTGCTCCAGAACCACAGAGGAGTTTTGTTCCGTTTTCGGTGATAAGGCCGAACAGGAGCAGATAACGTGTTCCAAACATTTCTGACTCTTTATCTCACTGTCACATAAATATAGTTAACGGTGCTTTGATGACGTCTTTTATTCGGTCTCATCTGTTTACACTCCCGTCCCGTGTCCATTTACACAACACATGATGTGACCTGGCTCAGACGTGTGTCCATATTTGGATTCAGACAGAAACTCAGATTACATAAGGCGCTGGTGAGGAGTTCTTGTGGGAAAATAGTTAATCATTTTACGTGTCACTGCCAGTGTAAATCAATACTGTGCCCCATTAACATTAAGTGTTCCCCTGCTGTGGCTTCACATCTCCAAGCTCAGAGTGTTTGGAGGGAAATCGTCTCTCTGGTTTTATTAAGCAGCCTGTTTTTATGTTAGTTATTTGTGTTGACGAGAAACTTTAATATCCTCAACTTCAGAGCAGCCAGTGAGACTTTTGTTCAGCCGTGTTTTAAAGCAGCCACAGAAACAGACTCTTGATGATATAAGAAATAATTTGTCTGGAAGTGAATTACAAAGAGGTATCCAAGGATTGAGCTTTGGTACAAGAGGACTGCGATTTCAAGTTTTTTTCTTTTTCTTGTAAATATGCAGAGAACTGTCAAAAAAAAAAAACTGGAAAAGTTTGCTATGAAAATTGTAAAAATCTGTATGTTAAATTGTGGTCTTTTCCAAATAAAAAGTTAATTACAAAAAAAAAAGAAAAGAAATAATTTGTGCCTGATCGAACCTGGTTGATCTGAAGACAGGACACTGCTGTGGGTAATGAAGCAGAACAAACTCACATCACATCCATCCTGCTCATGTAAACGACAGAATCAGTCAGAGGCTCTTCCTGCCTCAGGTGTGCTCAGCTCAGCTCAGGGCTGATGGTCCTGTTGTGAACGACGTCCAGCAGCACTGATAAACTCAGGTATGTAAAGCCAAGCAGTGATAGTTAATGTAATTTCTTACAGTGGGCAGGAAGATAAATTATAAGATAAGAGATAAGATAAGATAACTTTTATTGATCCCCCTTAGGGGAAATTTACTTGTCACAGCAGCAGTAACAGACAGTAAACAGTAACTCAAAAATAAATACCAGAAAGTGGCTGGTTAAAAAATAAGGCAGCAATAAAAAACAAGAAACAATAAGTGGCATAGAGACAATAAAGTGACAAGTGAGGTAAAGTATTTACATTATGTTACATGTTTTCCTTGTTATTGGCATCCAGAAGTAATAGACATACTATTATTCATATGAGAATAAAGATGCTATGAATGTTATTGCACTGAAAAGATATTACATTATTTACAGTATGCAGCAGAGAAAATGCAGAGAAAATACAGTCATCACTTAAATGCAGTTATTTACTATAATGAGGTGTTAAAGAGTCTTATTGCAGTGGGTATGAAAGACCTGCGGTAGCGCTCCTTCTTGCAGGGTGGGGGTCTCAGTCTGTTGCTGAAGGAGCTGCTTAAAGCCCCCACAGTCTCATGCAGGGGGGGAGAGGGGTTGTCCATGATAGATGTCAGCTTGGCTAACATCCTCCTCTCACCCACCTCCTCAATGGAGTCCACAGAGCAGTCCAGGACAGAATTATTACACAGGCTTCTGCAATTCTATGTGAATTTCACATGTGTCCCAGTGAAATTAGGTCACGGTGCGTCTGTTCAGAGGTCACACCTGTTTACAGCTCACCTTTACAGCCACTAACCCCAACTCTGATGACATGGGGAAGTTCTTCTCTGCCAGCTCTTTATAGTGCTCATATATCCCTTCACATAAATCCAACATGTCAGGCGGTGGCAGGGATCCTGCTGTGTGCATTTAGACTGAGACTTTCTTTATTGTCATTACACAATATACACAGCAGTGCAAGTTGGGTAACGAAATTTCGATGCAATGGCTTCCAACAAAGAGTCAGCAACAATAGTGTCAGTCGGTGGAAATATAAAAATATGAAAAAGAGATATAAATATATACTATATATAAATACGGTGCTATGAGCTATGTATAGACATATGTAAATGAACAAGAGTTATATACAGGTTATTGCACAGAGCAAGTAGCAGCAAGTTGAATTATTGCACTAAGTAGTTGTGTTGACTGTAAAAGTGAATATAGATATCTAGAATAAATATACAGAAAATAAATATACAGAAAATATACAGAAAATACTGCACATAACAGAAAACAGTTGAGAAATGGTGAAATTCATGTGGCGTTTGAATGAAGCAGAGAGAAATGGTATTAGTGATGTTGTGTCTGATGCTTCATGTTAGAAAGAAAGAAAATATGATGATGACTCTTTGTTTGATTAAACTTCTCTCCACTGTTCACTCACCTGTGGTCGCCGGTGAGCGACCACAGGTGAGTGAACGTCTCATTCGTCATCCGAAGTCAAACTGCGAGGCCTCGTTCATCACGTGGCTCGGCTCTTCCTTGAACTCCTCTGACACGTCGACCCTTAATCCATATGCATTGTGTGCAGGGAGCAGCTCATTGAGCGAAGGACAATCTCCCGTGCAGCATTACAGCCCTTTACAAGAGGCTGCGCTGAAGTGATCCTTGACACCATCGCTGCAGCACACTCCTATAAATCCCCCGGGGCTTTAAATAACCCCGGCCAGAGCAAATGCCACAATGCCTCAGGTACTGGTGGATGACAAACAACCCCCATCAGCTGCACAGATCCCATCTGACAGCGACGCTCACCCCGCCGCTCCTGCCTTTAAATGCCACCTTTGGGAGCAGCACAGTCTGGTGCCTATTACAGAAACACTCCATTCACTCAGTGAGCGACAAACACACAGAAAATTATTACCCAATTCGTCATTGGCCTCAACTCTGCAGAGCTTTTATACCATTCTCCAGCTCCTGTTTTGTATTTCTGACCATAGTCGGCTGCTTTGGTTTGAGTCTCACCCACATGACATCCTGCTGCTGGATGCTGGGCAGAGTGAGCTCAGTGGAGCCTTCAGCAGCTGAAGAGGCAGATATCTCCCACAGGAACCAGTGGACACTCTCACCTCATCAGTGACAGGTGGTGACACACGTCGGGGCTTTGTTCTGCTCCCAGAGGCCAAATATCTGATCACAGGTTCAAAACTAATGTGCTTTATAATTAGAGTTAAAGGAATAGTTCAACATTTTTGGTAAAAGCTCTTAAGTATACTGTATATTATATATTACTATTTTGTTACTATTATCACTAATGCTACTATTACTGTACTACTACTAGTATTTCTGTCACTGCTGTTGCTGATATTGATGCTATATAGTACAGGGCAGTATAATAATATATTATTATTATATCACATATTAATATTAATATTATTATTATTAGTAGTATATTATTACTACTATTATAATTATATGTAGTTGAGTGTAGTATATATAACATTACATTACTATATCATTATATTATACATGTACATGTATGTCATACAATGTATATGCTATATTATATTATATTATACTACTACTATATGCTATATTATATTATTTTATATTGTATTATTATTATTATTATAGTACTGTAGTACCATAGTAGTACCATATTACTAGATTATATTTATCATAATGCACTATAGTATTAGCATTACCACTGCTGCTATTGTACCTTGTACACACTCAGGTATACACATTCAAACTTCTATTATCTCTACTGCCTAATTTATTGTGTCTATTCTTAGATTTTTTATTTTTTCTACTTTATATTCTACTTTATATTTTGTATCCTAAACAGTGCAATATAGGAGAAATGATGGAGATGTCAATTTCCCGGAGGGAACCTCCCAAAGGGATTAATAAAGTACTCTGTCTGTCTGTGAAGTTATTAACTCACATCTCTGGAAAAAGGTCCGTTGAGAAGATTGATGCCATCTGTTAAATATACACTCAAAAAAGGACAAAGTCAACAAAATCCACCGGAGCTCATTAGTTGGCTGGGAGTCGGACTGTGTTTCCTGCTCAGATTCCTCCAGCTGCTTCGTAGCTTCATATTTATCAAACAGACACGAGCTCTGAAATCTTCTCACTTAATCTCTACAACCAAGAAAATGATAATATTTCCCAAATCTATTTTCATCTTCAAAATTTCTCATGTTCTTTCCTGGTATGTTTCCACCACTCAAATGGAAACTCACTGTTCTGGCTTCAGACCATGAAGTCAAAAATGAACTGAAATGAAACGAAGCTAAAAATAAACTGATTTCAATCCAGGTGTGTGCTGCTTCAAGAATGAGATTAAGTTCAGTGGAATAAAGAGATTTGAAGGAGGGTGAAGAGAAAAGAGCAAGAGAGGGAGAGATGGACTTGAGAGAAGCCTGAGATCAGGTTTATTAAAACATAATTGCATCACTAAGCTGAAATGTCGAATCACTCCAGTGTGTGTTCTGATCCTCCTGCTGTAGTTCATAGAATGTTCTAGGTGTCCTTCCTGCTCCTGAAGCCACAGACAGTTCTGCTGCGGTCACATCTGTGTGCAGCACAGACAACTCTTCCTCTTACTTCTGTGTCGGCATATGATTCAGAATTTACACTAACGTTGTCACAGCGAACGAGACGCTGCGTGTCACACCCCGAAATAGCCCCCCCCCCATCCCAACAGCACGAGGTGAAAACTGAATTCACAGGCGGCGTAATGTGATAGAGAGGACGGCGAGTTTCTATTGATCCACAGACGCCTCGTTCAATAAGAGTCCAGATCCTGACACATGGCAGATACGAGCGAGCGCCCACTCAGGTTCTTGGCCACTGTTTCACTTTATCCCAATTAAAATTTGATCCGCCATCAGTCCCATCCCGCTTGGCCTCATTGCGAGTGTTGGAGAAGACGGCCGTTTCCAGGGCGACTGCAGGCGACTGTGTTTCTTGTGAAAGCTCACAGAAAACACACAATGATCACACTTTGAGAAGCGTAATGTAAATTAATCATCTGATGTCAACGTAAGACCAGGGACATGAAGCAGGCCGAACGTCTCCTCTGAGAGCAGCAGGCACAGCTCCACCCGGCCGTCAAGCCTCGACTCGCTCTCTGCTGTGATGCTGTTTGATTCCTTTATGTGTGAAAAAGTCCATCCTCCATCTTTCTCTACAAGTCTCGTCCAGCCTGTATAGTCTTTCAATGATCAGTGATGGACACACATGTGCACAGACTGGAGGAAACATGGCTGATTATGTTCCATGTTTCTTCTTTGTATCAGCACCAGCGGAGCCTGAATCCTGCAGAGCAGCACACACTGTTGGGAGGCTTCAATATTTCAGCATCATTGGTTTGTTTTCTCTAAGTCTCCCGAGAGGCAGGGAAATCTTCCAGCCTCTTCCAAACCAATGACTCTGACCTCAGAGAGAGACAAACCCCAGGAAGACAGAGACACCACTTAAGCTGACTTGGGAATTGCTTTTATGGTCAAACAATAAAATGTCAATTTGTTCCCATGTCGTTGTAAAGATCCTGATCCCTCACTGAAAACATGACAAACATGCATTTTTGCCCACTTTGTTTTTCCATTGTAATTTCTCAAAATGAATCACGATCACCACAAAATGCACTGAGGCAGATCGGTCCAAATCCCCCGGCAGTGTGAACGGCCCCCCGCTGCTGATCATCGGGGGGGGGACTCGCTCGGCAGATCTTCATCAAGCAGCAGGGCTGGAAGTTGTTACAGGATTTTTGGTCCAGTGGAAAATTGATTGCTCGCCTCACAATCACCGCGCGGCCTCAGCAAAATTGCACCTGCCAGTCGCTTTACAACCATCCATTCAACTTATGAATCAGAGAGCAGGGAGCGAGTACAAGGCTGCAGACAAAGTTCATTTCACACCTCTGCCATTCCTCCAGGAGCTGTCCACGTTTGAGTTTTCACATGCACTCTTCAGCCTCCTGTTAACTCTGCTGATAAGACCTCAGCTCTTACATGTCAATCACAGCCCAGATTCAAACCGAGTGTGTGCGTCACATTGATGTGCAGCATTGTGTGCCACATCTCCGGTGTCACGCCGAAGCTGGCAGGTAGTTGGCATGGAAACCGTCTTGGAGCGGTCGCGGGCAGAATGAACGGCACCACTGGAGCTCTGCTGTCCCAAACTAATCAGCCGTATTGTCCTGTGCTCCGCCGGCGGCAGCTACCTGCTGCAGCGCTCCATTGTTTGTTGGAGCCTATTGTGGCCACAGAACATTTAGTCCCTCTATTCACCAGCTCTGCTCATCACAGCATGCGCAGTGATGGCACCGTACGACGGCCTCCTTCATTAATTATCTGGACGAAGGTTAAGTGATTTGTGCTCATGGAGGCTGGAGGTCGTGGACTGCTTCGTGTCCTGGCTAACTGCCACAGCAAACATCCCCTTTCATCGTGTGTTTGTGCTACAGATTGACAGTTCATTCTGTAAATGCAGCCCACTTTGTTTTCATTTCTTTGTCAGATCTTGGTCCCGGCTGTGGCGCGCCTGCTGCTCAGCCTTCTCCTGATGAGAGGAGACGGTCCGCTGCTAATGTCCTGGAATGCTCCACTCTCAGTAATGGCAGAGCCGGGCTCTCTGTGACCTCCAGGAAGGTCCAACAACAACAGAAAAACCAGGCTTCAGTCTGTGGCACTGACTCACGTCACAACAGCCAGAGCACTGACACAGCCCTGGAACCTGTACTTATTGTACCTGTGTGTGAATATTATATTAGATTCATGTTAAAATGTGAAGTGAGCATGTGTGTGTAACGTTCACGGCCTCGATGGTCGGACACTTCACACTTCACTGCAGGATTATTAGAATATTTCCAGATCAAAGATGTATCTTTCTGGTGAACCAATAACACACATGAGGAGAAGCTTTAGTCGAACAAAGAACTAATAATATTAATAATAATTTTAATACCAACACAATGTAATGTAACTCAATATCACTTTCAGAATTACCTTTACTTCCTGTGATTCATAGTATAGAGGGATATATTTTCCTGTTGGAACACTGTACCGTAGTTTTCCTGTCAGTATATGGATATTTAAAAAAAGCATCAAAGGTTGTGACTTCGATGGCTTCACCTAACGATTGTTTTCATTGCTGATTCATCTCTTTTTCTCAATTCATCTGATCAATAAATGACACTGGTGAAAAATGCTCGTCACAATTTCTTTCCTTCGCCCCCTCAACTCTCCAAAACCTGAAAGATATTAAGTTTATTATGCAACAAAATGAAAAAATTGAAAAATGAATTGATCATCAAAAATATTTTCCTGCCGATCGATTTCAGTTTCAGGCCTAATAAAGCCTTGATGTGTGGAACTCTGGTGGGGCCACAGAGTGTGTACAGTCTGTTAGTGGTTGTGCAGGTTTGCTGTTCAGGGAACTGCAACAGAGTCCATTACTGGCAGGAGCGCTGGTGCAGCACTTCCTCAACCACATGACAGATACAGCCGACGTGTCAGGGGAGAAAAAGTTATTGCTATTTGAAAAGGGCATTTCTGCACCCAAGACAAAAAGCCAAGCCCCTCAGCTCCCCCAGTGCACCCCGATGCAATGTATTTCAGACTGGAAAATAAATCAAGTGATGGATTATTCCAACGGTGTTTTTGCAAGTGGAAAAATCTACTCTTCGTGTCAGGAAGTGATGTATGCAAATTGAAACCTCGGCAGAAGATGAATGAGATCGTAAAAGCTGAGCAACATGGAAGCCTCAGTTTTTTAAAAAAACAGCATAATGACTGGCTGCGTTTGGAAATCTATCTGCCAGCTCATGCACTTATCAGACAGTGGAAAATCAATCTGGAGAGCATTTGATCAGATGGAAACCAAATATTGATGAGACAACAAACACTTGGCCAGATAATAAAAACAATATTTTCGACTCGGCACATCAAGGTTCTTATTCTTATTATCATGTTATTGTTTGGTTTCACTGTGTTATGTAAATGTATTATCTAAGGATATGTTGGATGTCTCCTGTTTGAATAAACTTTTGATAAAAATGTTTCCACTGTCATTTTGTGTTTTGGAGCAGATGAAGCGAGCCAGTACACAGAGGAAGAAAGGAGCAGTACGACATCGTACTCCATTACAAGTAAAAGCCCCCTTAGGTTTAATTATCTATTCAATAATATGTATGCATTATTTAAGGTAGACGTTCAGGTGTTGGGTAGTCAAACAGTATGTGTCATAACTAGTAACTGCAGCCACTGAAAAAGAAAAAAGGTACATTATTAAAATGAGGTACTTCTATCTTTACTTGGGTATTTGCATGTTTCACCTCCTCATTGAATTCAATTTCCCTGAAAGGACACAGTAAATGTACTGGAGGCTACTTTCAGCCTCTTTTGTTGGTTCATTTCACAGCAGACACTTTTATGACATTTGAGGAGGAAACAGCGCCCTCTTGTGTTTAACAGACAGAGTCACAGTACCTAAACGTTTCTTTAAGTAAATACTTATTGTATTAAAATGAATAGTCAAAAATTAAACTGTGGATAAAAAGAATAAAATGTCTGATTCGACACAGCTTCATTATTTTGAAAGACAAACTGAATCTGTCACATTGTTTACCTGCATTGTGACCGGCGTCTCTGATTGGTTCTTTGTTAGAACCTGGGCGGGACAATACGACAGCAACGACCAATCGCGTTTGAGCTCAGGGCCTGACACCAAAAAGTAAACAGACTTGTTTTGATCTGTCAAACATCAAAATCTGAGGCGGCCGTGCTCAGTTTTAACGGAGGATTCCGGTGTTATTGTGACCAAACAGTCGTGTAAACCGGTTTGTTTCTGAAGGAACACGAAGAAATCACCGCGCAGTCGTTTTGTTTCAGTTTTTAAGTGTCTAGTTTGCTGTTTTTAAAGCGTTAGCGTCATCGGCTAGCATGCTAACCAGCTGTTAGCTGATGCTCTGAACTCAGTCAACATTAGCCCGCGGCTCGGCAGCGTCGCGGCAGCTGACAGCAGGTGGACAGTAGGACCTGACTGTGTGCTTCAACATCTCACTAGATTAAGATCTGACCTGAATCGTGTGTATGATTTATATATAGGTCAGTAAGGTTGCACTGACAGCGCAGCCTCGTTTGGCCGCTAGCTGTTTGTAGCTGCAGCCTACTCCTCCCGTGTGTTTCTCTACAGTCGAGTCAGTCATTAACAGAAGTATGTGAGCACCCACAGTGATGCTAGTATCAGACAGATAAAAGAGATGAAGCCTGAACACCAGTACCTTGCCATGGCCGAGGACGGAGAGCTGAGTCCGGGGGGAGGACGCGCCGGCTCGTCGGGCCGGTTGGGCCGCCGGACCTACCGGAGCTCAGCCCATTTCCGGAGCCTGCTGGACGGCCTGCTGGCCCTCAGACAGGGCGGCATCCTGTTCGATGTGGTGCTGCTGGTGGAGGGTCGACCCATCCAGGCCCACCGTATCCTCCTGGCAGCCTCCTGTGATTACTTTAGGTGAAACTTTTATTCAGCGCCATTTTTCTTTACTTTGTTTATCTGTGTCACAGCAGCAACATGTTTCCTCTCCTGCAAGCCAGACAACACACACGCACATGAGTCATGTGGATGTTATTGACCTGAGGCCTCCAAAGTACAGAATCTGTCCCCAGTGAAGCTTTCTCACAGAACCTGTTGTCTCTCATTCCATGTGCAGGATAACACAATCAGAGTGTAATCAGTGGGTCCAGGTGTGTCACCTGACACAGCTGAGGCTCATTTGGCTGCTGCCTTGTGATCAGCAGTGGTGTGCACATTTCACGTTTACTTTGCAGTTTGTGTTTGCTCATCTGCTTCCATCATGATGCAAACACACACTGACAACATGTGACAGCATTTAGTGGATCACAGTTACAATCACACTGACGTCCACACTCAGCCGGCAGTGACGCAGATGAGTGTGTTCAATGTGTAGTGAAACACCAAAGGTGACACTACATCACTTTGTACGTTATGCTGGTTTGTAGCTCACTCTGCAGAGGTGGAGGAAGATGATTCTCTGCAGCACGTACCAGAGCCCTGCTGTTGTTAGTGTAGGCAGCCCTGTAACCCACTATAATGATGAGAGCAGGTAAACATGGAACATTTACACCCAAAACAGAGAAGCTGCTGGTGGATGTGCCATGAGCCAGAAAGACAGACAGAGAGGTGGATATTGTGCAGCTGAAGCACCAGGCAGAATTCTACCCGGCTACATGTCATCTCATATCGTCCCTGGGCCACCGTGCGACCCCAGCACAAACCTCTAACAGTGTGTCACCTTCTCCCCCAGGGGAATGTTCGCTGGAGGCCTGCGGGAGACGCAGCAAAAGGAGATCCCAATTCACGGAGTGTCGTACATGGCCATGAAGAAAATACTGGACTACATCTACACCTCCGAGATCGAGTTAGACCTGGACTGTGTGCAGGAGGTGCTGATCGCTGCCACTCTGGTGCAGGTGAGTCCTTCCTCTTCATTTAATCCATCACGTGGTTCATTGTTCTTTTTTCTGGCTAATTCGTGTCCTTTTGTGTTTCAAAGCTGGAGATCGTCATCAGCTTCTGCTGCGATTTCCTTTTCTCCTGGCTGGACGAGAGCAACATTTTAGAGGTGCATCACCTGGCTGATGTCTATGGGCTGCAACAGCTCAATGCCAGGGTGGACTCGTACATCCTCAGGAACATCCAGGCTCTGTCTCGAACCGACGTGTACCGACAGCTCCCCCAGGAGGACGTCTTCAGAGCGCTGAGCAGCGACGAGCTGCAGGTGAACAGTGAGAACGAGGTGTACGAGGCGGCGCTTCACTACCACTACAGCCCCGAGCAGGTGGAAACTGACCAGGTGTACTTACAGGTCAGTCCCAAGGTGTGTCTGCATTTTGTTCTCATCTCAGATACACAGTTCATATTGTGCAAGACAAGAATCAGTGTTGTTTTCTACAGTCTACAGAGGTTGTTTTACTCACAGTTTTACTAATTCTTGAAAATCTTCTTCACCCGTAGGACAATCTGAAGATGCTCGATGCTGTGCGCTTCTGTCTGATTGAGAAACAAGTGTTGCAGAGGCTGTTCGGCAGACTGAACCAGTGTCCGCTGAAGGAGTCCGTGTCGGCTGCCCTGCGCTACCACGAGCAGGAGATCTGGCAGCCCGTCCTGCAGAGTCCTCTCACCCAGCCGCGCTCCACCTTCCGCTGCATATTGGGCTTTGGGGGCATGTTCACCTCCAGCTCACTCACAGACAGCGAGCACTTGTTTCAGGTGTTCCACCCGAGCTGGGGGGAGTGGAGGACTCTGACGGCAGCTCACGCCCCCCGAATGTCCAACCAGGGCATCGCTGTGCTCAACAACTTTGTTTATCTCATCGGAGGAGACAAGAACACCAATGGGTTCCACGCAGAGACCCGCTGCTGGAGGTGAGGTCCCGTCCTGGACTCTGACTGTTGTTCTGTACTGAAATGGTCTTCTATGTCGGACTGCAAGCTACGCTTTTCAATTTAATGATTAATGTAATTATTTTTCTCAGTTTTTAAGGTAGCGTTAAGGACTGGAGCTGAAACGTAACAAAAACGTTCAACAATTTAAGGATCTCTTATATTTGTTTCTTTAAGCGAAGAACGTGACCAAAGCTTCAGAGAGCAGACCATTGTCCTGGTCTCAGAATGAACCAGCGGCCTCTGGTGGACAAACGACGTCATGGCGTCACTGTTTCCAAACTGCTTCAAACAGATCTGAGGCAGTTCGGTGCTGCGGCCTCTTCTTTTCTTTGCTGATACAGCTGATTATCAAAGTCCACCTGAGTCATTGATGGGACAATAGTCTCAAATGTCAACATGTTTTCAGATTGTTTGCTTTGTCTGACCAGCTGTTGAAAATCCAAAGAAATTTAATTTGCACTGTCACAAACCAGAGAAAAGTCCTCACATGTCAGAAGCTGAATGTTTGACATTCTAGCTTAATAAATGATTTAATCTGTCATCCAAAACAACTGTTGCTTCAGCACCAGTTCTGTTGCTCAGATCTGTTTCTGAGATCCACTCAGTTTGAAGTGTCGCCTGTGGAAACAAACAAGCCGTACTGAAAATCCCTCGTGTGTTGCAGATACGACCCTCGCCACAACAGGTGGTGCTCCGTCCAGTCTCTGCAGCAGCAGCACGCCGACCACTGTGTTTGTGTGCTGGGCGGCCATATTTATGCCATCGGAGGACGGGACTACAGCAACGAGCTGGACTCAGTGGAGCGCTACGACCCGCACACCAACATGTGGGAGTTCGTCTCGCCCCTGAAGAGAGAGGTACGTGTAATACTGCTGCCATCCACATGGTGGTGCTGCATACTGTGTTTGAACAGGGGGGGTTTCCTGTGACACACCAGGTATTCCCCTCTCCTTGTCTTTCCTGTAATGGCAGCCTGACCTTCCCTCCAGGTGTACGCCCACGCGGGAGCCGTGCTGGACGGGAAGATGTACGTCACCTGCGGGCGCAGGGGGATGGCCTACCTCCGAGAGACCTACTGTTTTGACCCTGTGTCCAATAACTGGACGGCGTGCGCTGACGGGCCGGTGGAGCGGGCGTGGCACGGCATGGCTGCCGTTAATGGGCGTGTTTATGTTATAGGTGGAAGCAACGATGAGTGCAGATACCGACGTGATGTCCTGAAGGTGAAGTGTCACAAGTTATCAGTTCTATGTTTTTACACATAGAAATGTTTCTGTATTATGACACATTTATTTGTTTTGTTTTTTGTGTGTCTCAGCTCCTTGATCTCCCCTTGCTGCTCTCTCTCTTATTTAAATTAGAAAACGTTATGTTACATTCAGGTCAAAGTGTGAGCTGAGAGACAGTTTGCAGTCGACACAAGCTGAAGCTGTGACCTTTGACCGTTTGCACTTTAATCAAATGGAGTAATTCATTTCCCGTTTTTCAGGTGGCCTGCTTTGACCCTGAAGCCAACTCCTGGTCTCTGATGACCCCCCTCCCTGCTGGACACGGAGAACCCGGCATCGCTGTGCTGGACAGTCGCATCTACGTCCTGGGAGGACGCTCTCACGACAAAGGCAACAGAATGAAATACGTCCACGTGTACAACAGCGACACGGACGAGTGGGAGAACGAGGCGGAGTTCAAGGAGCGCGTCTCTGGCCTGGCGGCCTGCGTGGTCCTCATGCCCCCCGCCGTCATCGCCGAGGCCAGGGGCTGGGAGCAGCGCACCAAGGCTTCATGGGAAGACGTGGACATGGACAACTCGGAGGAGTCCAGCGAGGACTGACGCAGCCTGGCTGAGCTGAACGTCTGAGCACTGGACACGGTCACACACTGCTCACACACAGCTGAGATTGATCTTTGACCTTGGCGAGGGTTTCTGTGGCAGCGGGTTTTGGCAGCATCGTGCACGTCGACCACTTTGAGTGCCTCCGAACCGAAAAGTGTCATTCAGGACTTACTTACTGCTCAAATATGGTGTTAGATAATCAAGCTCTGTCCATGAGTCCGTGCTAACGCTCAGATGCTAACGCTAGGATGCTAACGCTCCTGTTTGCCAGCGGTCATCGCCTGTCACTGCAGCTGCTTCTGCTCTGTTTGTCACAGAGAGGTGGGAACTGCTGGCTATGCAAAAACATGATGATGAGGAGGACTCAGCTGCTTCGGTCTGTTCCTTTAAGAAACTTTGACACAGGATCTTCTCAGACTTCTTACTTATTCTTCACAATTGTTGACTTTTTTAAAATGAATTAGTCCCTGTCTCTGTCCTCGCAGCTGCAAGTTATCTTCACATCTGAACCAGTGGTAAATCAAGACGTCGTTCAGTTTCAACATGGTGCCTTGTTTTCGTGGTCACATCCTGAACGTGTCGTGTGGGCGGAGCTGAGCCGGAGGTGTTGTGCCTCTGGTATCACAGAAACATTGATAAACTGTTGTGTTGGCACCTGAGCGATGAGGCACTGGTGCTACAGGTGGAGACGTCCGCTCACATTACGTTGCCATGTCTGTAAATGATGTCTGTCTCGATTCTTGTGAGCTGAAAACCAAACCATTGTCGTCATTTTTTCTCATTGATGTTTAATGATCTTTAAGTTATGTCATGACTCGGTAAAAAGAAAACGCCGAGCGGTTCCTGAATCTTCCTGCGAGCTGAGTCCAGCTTTGCTTCTGCTTGTTGCCTCAGTTCACTGTTACGCTGTTATTTAGGATTTCAGAGGCTAAAAGACGTACAAAACATACCTTTCTTTTAAGA
Source organism: Centropyge bicolor (assembly GCA_037975185.1). Classification (NCBI taxonomy): domain Eukaryota; kingdom Metazoa; phylum Chordata; class Actinopteri; family Pomacanthidae; genus Centropyge; species Centropyge bicolor. Next base: position 387,472 of record JBBMOC010000149.1, read on the forward strand.
GAGAGAGAGAGAGAGAGAGTAATGTCTTCAGACAGAATGCACTGTACGAGAACACACTGTCACGCACAATATGCAAATGTAGTTTCCTGCTCATCAGATCAATTCTGAAGTTTAATAAAAATAACAACATATTGTTTTTGTCATGTGTGTTAGTTTCAGGTCTGGCCCTCGGGACGTGACCTCGAGGTTTTACAGGAAGTTAAACCATTGAAAAAGGACATTTCAATGTGGCCGTGTTTAAAAGAGAAAGAATGACAGAAACACATTTGAAAGAGTTTAGTTCGTTTCCTCGAGGAACTGCTCTATTGAGCTAACACTTGAAAGGAAACTGAAAAACGTACAAAATCAATAATACGAGTGAAAATGTAGCAGCTTGTTGTTAGTGTCTTTGGGTCGGGGGGGGCGGGGGGACTCGTGACCTCAGTGTTCTGAAAATCCACACTAAAGCCTCTGGGTTCAGAACTTGCGTCTTCACAGTTTAAAAAAGTTGAATAATTGGCTGAATAATTCAACATGGTTTCATAAATCTAACAGAAAACGTCAAAAACAGGAAGAGGTTTATTGTTGAGTCGTCGTAGTCACGATAAGATAAGATGTTCCTGTTTGAACTGCTGCTCGTTCCTCCTCCAGTCTCCAGCAGTTCCTCTCCATTTGGCCCCTCACTCCATCGGCTGCCTGTTTCATCTGCATCTGTTACCCCCCCCCCCGCTCCGCCCCACCGGCCCTAAGTGAGCGCTCCCCCTTTGTTTCACACTGCTGTGCCAGCCCCCCCCGTTGTCTGCTGGGATGTGCTGACACCAGCTCTGGACGTCCAGCATCAGCAGTCGTCTGTTTATGCGTCGGCCTCTTCATGGCCGCGCTGCAGGACCACCGGGGGACACTTAGACATATGTCACGCACTTAAGCACGTCAGCGGCCTTCACAGGTCGATCTGCTGCTCTTTGTCAGACCATTATCAGAGCAATTAAAAGGCCCAAATTACCCATTGATGCAGAGCCATGCAGATGAAACCCAGAGGAGTTGTTGCTCTAAGTGCTCACTGTGTCTCCTGCTGGGATGGGAGGGGGACGTGGATGAGGAGCAGAGAGAGTCTGCAGTGGACGGAGATGTGGACTCACTGAGGGACGGACGGACTCCTCTGGGACACGTGGAGACGACGGGTCGCTGCACACGTTTCACTGTGATGATCAAACAGCTTCGATGTAACATGATCCTCCAGACGAGTCGTTTCTGTTTAATGAACGTGTGTCCAACATAAATATTCTTCTGATTTATATCTTCTCCATCAGGAGCAAAACAACCTCATAATTAGACTCAGTTTCCATTTTGTTTCACTTCATTCATTCGTTCATATTTGAACTGTTGAATTCGTGACCTGAGGATGTTTCTGCAGCTTCGACACAAACTCATCACAGACCAACAACTGAACATCAGAGCCAACGTTTAAAGCACGTTTCTACAGCAGCTATCTGTTTATCTCACCATGTGACATTTAACACAGCATCTGATGTGAGAAAGACCAGTTTACCTTAATATGAATACATTTTAAATATTTGTTGCATGTTGCCATAAAAAAGAAAAAGGGAAACCAAAAGTTAAGAACAATGACAAAAGCTTCCCAGTGTTAAAACAGGACGACACAGTCGCTTCATGTTCGCTCAACCAGGAACTCACTGAGACACTGGAATGTTCCTGTGACATCAGAGCCTTGAACAGGTTCATACTGAGCAACAGCTTCTGTTGTTTGAACTCTGATCCTCCTGTCGCGTCTTATTATGTTTGTTCTCAAGCAAAAACCTCTTTAGTATCTTCACCTGGATTTTATTTCCTGGTTCCTGACAACGTGATTTTATCTCACCGGGTTAATGAAACAGGTGGAGATAGAATCAGAACCTGAACCGACTCCTGCAAAGATGCTTCCTCATTAAACTGAGTGAACGACCTGAGCGACACACAGCTGAGAGATAATGATCCACACGGAGTCCACTGTACACCCCCCACAACAGCCCCCCCCCCCCCCCCGGTCTTTACAGCAGTCATTAGCGGCTCATATCCACCCGGGTGGGGGCGACGGCCCGGCCTGTGTTTCAGTGGTGAAAAGGAGCCAACAGCCCCATTTTCATGCTCCTTAAGGCTCATTGAGATGGAGAGGAGGCCGAGCGCTGCTTTATGGAGCCGGTGGGTGTTTAAAGCATGCTGGGCGGAGCGGCCCCTCGTTACATCCACAAAGAGCAAACACAAACAAACAGCAGCGAAGGATGTGCTGCTGATCCGAGCCGAGCGGCCGCAGCACATCCCATAAACACACACACACACACACATTCAACCAGCTGACTGCCAGAGTCACAGTGGAAGATGCAAAGTTTGTAATGAAAACGTGTCGAGCGTCACTTTGTTTGAATGTAAGCAAAAAAACACCCAAATATCATCGACACCATCATCTGAGTTTTAATCCGTCTCCGTCTTATAGAATGAACCAAGAGTCACATGTGAAAGAATGTAAAGACAAACAGGACGTGACATCATGCGACTTTCATGTTTTTATTTCAGATCACATCAATTTGGAGACAGACATAAATTGCACACGTATCCTTTCTGTTGTTTTTACAAAAATAATATTTTCACTCGGGGACGAGATGAAATAGAAAATAAATAGACAGTTCAACAATAAAACGATGAGTCGTCCGGGAGCAGCTTCAGTCAGCAGAGTCCTGCTGCTCTGAGCCGACCACAGCGACCGGCGGCTCCTTCATTTCATCTGTCAGTTCCTGCTGTGGCCCCCGGCCCCTGGCCCCTGGCCCCCGGCCCGGTCTGGACATGCATCGTGGCTGTGGGCCGTCCGTCGGCTCGGCTGTAAAGTCTCTGAGGGTCGGTTCAGGACGGAGACCCTCACCAGCAGGAGTAAGAGAACAGCGGGTACTGGCTCCACTCGGCCACGTTGCCGTGGTGATAGCCGTGGTGCACGGCCTGCGTGGTGTAGTCGGCGGTCAGGTGGTGAGGGGGGGGGTACTGGGCGGGGCCGGGGCCGCTCCACTGGCCCAGCGGCTGCTCGGCGCCGTACGGGCTGTAGATGTGGTGGCCCAGGACCCCCGGCTTGCCGGCCTGGGCCATGGTCATGTTGAGAACCCCGGGGTAGTCCTGGGGGCCGGGCAGGTGCTGGGGGCCGCAGGGCGAGGGGCCCAGCTCGTGCGTGCGCGGCTTTGAAGAGTCGTGGTCGGGGACGGTGGCGACGTCGGGGACCCTGGACTCGTAGCTGCTGCGTCCCGAGCCGCTGTTGCTGCTGCCGACGCTGGAGGACGGAGACGGAGACTTCCCGAACTCGTGGAACCTGAGGATGAAAGAAGGAGCTCAGCGTTCTGTCGTCATGACAACATGAGGCTGGTATCTGTCGAGGTCTCGTGCAGTGCTCACCTGTAGGGCTGGTAGGAGGCGGGGGCCGGGACGAGCTGCTCCGTGTTGTACATGTCTCTGGGGTCGGCCCCCCCCGGAGACTCCGTCCTGGCACCGTGCTCCCTCTCTGCAGCCCACGGAGAGTAACGCTCCTCCTTCACACCTTCGCTCTCCTTCCTTTTGGGCAGCTCGGCCTCCTCTCCGTCGTAGGCCTCGTAGGACGACTGGCAGAAATCTGAGAGGACACAAACCGTTAGCTCATCCTGCAGGATGAGGACGTGAGAAACCTGAGGAAGAGGAGGGGCCTCGGTACCTGCTGGACTGTCCTCCTCCGAGTCCCGGCTCAGCATGTCCGACATCCTGGCTCGTTTGTCCAGGCAGCCCGGGCTCTTGTTCGCACGTCTGCAGAGCAACAGCACATTCATTCAAACCGCTCAAATCATACCACAGACATTTGGACACGTAAAACAACCAAATGTGACTCATGTGACACCAACCTTTTTTTATTCGTGCCTTCATCCCGGAAACCTTTGGCAAACGGGTTGTGATCGATCTTCAGCTTCGTGATCTGTAGATGGGAAATCAGATCAGTTAACGTGTGTGTCAGTGTGTGTGTGTGTGTGTGTGTGTCAGTGTGTGTGTGTGTGTGTGTCAGTGTGTGTGTCGGTGTGTGTGTGTGTGTGTGTGCCGGTGTGTGTGTGTGTGTGTGTGTGTGTGTGTCAGGGTGTGTGTGTGTGTGTCAGTGTCTGTGTGTGTGTGTGTGTCGGTGTGTGTGTCAGTGTGTGTGTGTGTCTCAGTGTGTGTGTGTCAGGGTGTGTGTGTCTGTGTGTGTGTGTCTCAGTGTGTGTGACGTCCCGTCAGCAGCTCGCAGTGACTCGTACTGCCTCGTACTGACCTTGGTGTTCTGGTAGGCTGTGACTGCAGTGAAGGACGTCTCGGGGAAGGTGAAGGTCTGGAAGACGCTCCAGCGGACGCTGAACAGGTCGTCGGCCTGGACGATGTGGAAGCGAGGGTGGTAGCGATGCATGGAGTGCAAAATGATCTGCAGGAGGGAGGAGGGCTACGTGTTAGCAGTTTGTCCACTGAGGACTTGGTTCATGTGGAAACTCCGGGCCTGTACTCACGTGGCCGTGCTGGTCCAGCGTGTTGTTGGTGAGCTTCAGCTTGAGGAAGGACACAGACTGCTTCATCCAGTGGCTCCCGGGGGCTGGGGAGTCGGGGTGGAGGTAGGTCCTGCAGGGAGGCTGGGGCTCCGCTTTGCCTGCCACCTCCCACTTCTCTTTATTCCACTGCAGGAAGGAGACAGAGAGTCAGTCAATCCGTTCACAGACAGAGCCTGGTCCTCGTCCCTCCCCAGGGAGAGAGCAGGACGACAGAGGGGCGAGCGACTGCCGGCCCGCACCACCCACAGAGACAGGGGGTAGGACAGGGGGCTCCCAGCAGGGGATAGAAAAACAGGAAGAGATAGCACCCTTTGATGTACAATGTCAGGAGGGGGGAGGGGGGGTGATAAACAGGGGGGGTCTTGTCTGGAGATATCTGTGAGTCAAGGCTACTTTTTATCTTTGGAAAGTTAGATTCAGAATCAGAATCAGAATCAGAATTCCTTTATTGTCATTATACAGGATGTACAACGAGATTGGAGAGCTTCTCCTTTCAGTGCAATAGTTAAGTTAAAAAATAGTATAAGTAAAAAAGACAGATATATACAAGATGAGATGCAGACTTGTGCACAGCACAATTGAGGCTCAGTGTATGATATGAGGTAGATGGTAAATATTGATGGAAAATAGTCCAGATTTCTATGTTGTTCACATAATATTGCACAGGAGCAGATATGTATTGCACAGACACCAGAATATGTATTAATTTAGTGCCAATGATGGATGGTATATACAGTAAAAGTCACATATGAATGTATTGCACCTGATTTGTTAAATAAATAAATATGTAAATATATTTCCGAGATTGATGAATAAAGTGAGGAGGGTCTCACCTTGTACCTGAAGCCGTCCTCAGGGACCATGTCGACCAGCAGGATGTACTTGGCACACGGGATGAGGCCTGACAGATTCACCTTACAGTGTGGAAACATCCTCCTGGAACAGACAGGGGAGACATGAGTGTGAGGACAGAGAGCAGCAGAGGAGCCTCCACACTCTGCTCAGTGTCACAGTCCGCCGCCTCACCTGCCCGGCTTGGTGATGATCATCTCTGTTCCCATTTCATGGAAGGTCTTCCACAGGTCGGCGTCCTCCAGAGTCATCCTGATGTTGCCCTGCAGGTAGGCGTCAGGGCCCGCCGCCATGGAGGAGGGAGGGGGGCCGCTGAAGTTGTGCTTCAGGTCTGGAAGTGAAGCAGATTCATCAGAGCCGAGCTTTTCTAAAAGTCACATCAGGAAAGAAAGACGAGACACTCACCTCTGATGGACTGCATGCTTCAGCTTCAGGCTCCGCTTCCAAAGGTTCCTGCACCGGGGGCCAATAAGAATCCACGTGTGTCTGATATCCAGGTGAAAACAAAGCAGAAGTCCAGCAGCTCAGGGAGTGGGGGGGCTCGCTCAGCCCTGTGGCAGCAGATCGCTCAGAGCTCCTCAGTCCGGCAGAAAGAGGTGACCGTGACTTTTAAGGGGGGGCACGGAGTGGGCGGGGTCTGGAGGGCCATTCCCAGGCTTTGAAGTGACACAATGATGAGTCGGTGGAGCGCTGTGATTGGAGGCTGCTGGAAATCAAAGAGACTTAACAGAGCCTTGATACCGTCCCCACAGGAAGGGGCTCGGAGGAAACGCATCTTTATGAACTGCTAAGAGACTTTAGAACAAATATGGACGGAGCTCATGCTGCAGAGCGGGGCTGGCAGCGGCTCCACGGCCTGTGTACACAGCATTCACACACGAAGACGCCATTTAGTGCCTTCATGCAATGTGATAAATACCCACTATGAGACATTTGACACAAGTGATGGAAACACACACGGATCATCTGTGTGTTTGTGTTGGACGACGTCTGCAGCAGCTTCCACACAGTCCAACCATTATCCTGTCACATGATCGTCATGTTGATCTGACATGAGATAAAAATAAAATTAAAAGATCAATGAAACTTTCTGATATAAGATCAAATATATCTTCAGCTTCCTCCATCAGAGAAATGACGGAGTGGGTGGGAAAGTCATGATGGTGTAATGAGAGCCAAACTCTTCCTGCAGGTAACTTTCACCTGAGGGCGTCCTGTGAGGGCCGCAGGTCTGCTGCTGCTGCTGCTGCTGGTGGAGGGGGGGGGTTGTGTATTGGGGTGTCTAGACAGGCCCATGCTCTGATAGATAATCTCATTAGGCCAGTTTCCCTTGAAGAGGCCAGTTTCTGCATGTGGAGAAAGGCCTGTGTATGGGCAGGCAATTAACAGCCAGTTAGCACCACGAGCCCAGCTCAGCCCTGAATGGGACAGGGGTGGGGGGGTGGGGGTGAGAAGAAAGAGCGGCCCGGCCGTCCTCCCGCCGTCCACAGCCGGCCTCAATCCACGGCCGTCAGTGTGCCATCGCCACCAACACAAATGCTAAACGCGGCGGCGTTAGCATAGAGGAACAGCATCAGACCAACAGGCCACTGTTGTTTCCACTGACACGGACATTTGAATTGAAGCGACTTCCACGTCTCATTCGAGCTCCTTTTCAAACATCAACACTTCCACACTCATTGTATTCTCAGGCCTGCATACAGGCCCTGCGAGGCTCCCACCCCCCCTGTATGGAGAGCGGGTTAGACACCCACACCACCTGCATGCTCTTTAAAGCCAGAAGCTATTTGCTGCATAGAAACAGCTCCACAGCTTTAAAGAGGCGGCAGAGCTCAGTTAGTTGTTCATAAAGTCAGAAAGTGTTAACTGTGAAAATATCGACGGCCTCTGACGGCTGCGACCAGTCGATGCCCCATAAACAGGACGACAACAGTCAGCCTGTAATGATGCACTTAAAGAGATGTCTGTGCAGCCCTTTTCTCCACTTTAATGATGCTGACCCCCCCTCGCCCCCCCCCCCCCCTGTGGAACCTGGTGGCTCAACACTGGCCTTGAGGAGCTGTCATGTGTTTCTCTCCTGATGTGTGGAGGAGTTATTAACCACAGGTTCATTCTCTATAACAGAGGCCGCGCTGAGCGTTCAGCACCAAGACGCCCTGAGAGGAGAGGACATGCTGATGGTAAATCCTTGAGTGTGTGAGTGTCGGAGCTGAGGTGTACGTTTCAGCAGCGGCAGCGTCGATCCCATTACGCCCTGGCTCAGAGGTGACAGGTGGGACTGGTTCGGGCCTCGGGACACGGCCCGGGGACGGGGCCTGGGGACGGCGGCTCTGCCTCATGTAACAGGCGTCCTGGGGGCTGTTTGGACTGGACGACACGTCGGGGAGTTGATCTGGAGAAAACTGATCCTGGACGGCTTCTCTTACAGGCCATAAATGCAGTGGGTGGATGGTGTGTGACAGGAGGAATCCTTCAGCAGCGATTCCTCCCAGGTGTCAGTCTTTGGCCATTTGCTTTAACTGCACGAGGCCCCTTGTGCTCAGCAGTTAACAGCTGCCAATATACAGGCAGGGCCGGGGATCAGACGGCTCTGCGGCGGGCCCATAAAGAGCCCCCGGAGTGGACTGACGAGAAATCTCACACCTTTCGCTCACATTAGCCATGCAGCACGGCCTTTTGATGCTTAATTGGCCACTTTGAGGGGTTTGTGGAGCCAGCAGCTCTGTGGCTGGAAACCACATGACGTCACAGGAGGCAACAGGTCCAGCTATCGGCTTCATCTGCACAGAAGAGAAGAGCTTGCATGATGTTTCTGTCTCATTCTATTGTTGCTTTGATTTCATCTATGTATCATCTTTTTTTTGTGTAAGTTTCTCTTTGTATCTGATGAAACAATAAAGGATTATCTTATCTCACACAAACAAACTGTATTTTCTCAACAGGGAAACATGATGATCAGATCTTGTTAGGGTGAAATTCATCAATATGCTTGAGATTATAAATAAAACCATCTTCACAGTGACGAGGCCTGTGTGTTACAGGATCCTGTCCCTGTCCTGACTCTGGAGGCCCCCGGCCTCACGGGGCCCGGCGAGGGGCCGGCCGAGCTCACATTTGGTCGAGCACATAAGAAAACAAACCTCAGGTCCAGCTTGCCTGGCAAAGGGGGCAAATGACAACTTCACAGCACTTCATAAGAAACTCCTGGAAGTTGCTAATGAAGACTAATGACTTCCCTCGTGTCGGAGACTTCACACCAGAGTGGACGAGCCCTTTGACCACAGTGTGTTGAGCAGGGTGGTCTGCTGGCCACAGCTCCACTGCAGGAAGATGCTGAACAGATTGTGAAGCTCCTTAACACAAATTTGTGATTTTGGGCTGTAATTAAGAAAAAAACATTTGTCAGCTTTTGAGTTTTAACAGTTAGTTCACAGCAGAAAATAAATTGTTTCTATGTTTTATTAGCAGCCAATAAGAAATCAGGATCAAATATAAAGTGTGTTACTGAGTTTATATAATGTGTGTCTCAAAGTCCACACACACACACACACACACACACAAACACACACAGTGAAAATAAACTTGACTGTCTGAAATTAGCCGTCACCATCACTGGTAAATGTTTCAGTGGTGACAGAAATGACTGCTGTGTTTTACTGAGCTCCCATCACCTTCTCCTGTAAACTGGTCTCAGCAGTTTACGACTTCTTACACATTAATATACAACAGACTGAATGAAGGTTAAAGCCAAACTTCAACAGGCAGGTTTATGTTTATATTGTTTGGTTTAATGCTTCGTTCTTGGCCTCTAAAAGAAAAGACTTTCACTTGGTTAAATAAAGAGACATTAAAACATCGAAGCAGGGAACTAAAGGGGAAATGATCCTGTGAATAAAAACTGATTTTCCTGGATTATATTAAGCCTAAAATGTATGAATTTAAAGGAGTCTTGTGAAAAACAGTTGTCTTTTAGAGCTTTTAAAAGTTGTGAATTTTGATAAAGCCAAACTGTTGAAGTGAAGTCAATTATTGGGTCGTCCATTTAGTTTTTAAACACATCCATCATCCATTATAACGATATTTAGAGTCGGTTTGTGAATTAAGGAATATCTTGTTTATGTTTTATCCATTTTCATAAAACAGTAAACTCCTCTGAATCGTAGTGATGTTTGACTTCATACGAACAGCCCCCCCCCCCCTGCAGAGGAAGGACCCTGTGGGACACTCGATGCACATGTGGACGGTGTATTAAGCAGCACACTGAACAAACATGTGTTTCTCAAATATATTTTTGGTTTGACATCTATAATGCATTCAGTCCAGACACAGAACAGTTCCCCTCCTGCAGCCTGAGCTGGGGGGGGCGGGGCCAGGCCGAAGCCGTCAGCCCAGCCACCTCTTCAGCGGCGTCACGCTCCCACAAGCTCAGCAGAACAATAGAAAACTATCTTACACCAAAAACAGAAAATAAACTCAACAAAAAGAACCAAATAAAATACAAAAACATTTTTTATATCAAGGGTGATAGTTTACAATTATTTGTGTCCTTTTTAAAAATTTGTAGACAGCTTCCAAGAAACACAATCAGTAAATATCTTTCTTTTGTGTAGAAAACAATCTGTAAAAAACATTCTGTTGTCTTCCTCTGAGTTCAGCGAGAATCGTGACAAATTTACCAAAGTGGTTTCAATGGAAAGGCATCTGTAAGAGCAAGTCTTCCTCAGCATGTGTCTCAGTTCCAGTGACCTCAGGAGACGATCTCTCCTGAGCTGACTGGAACCGACGCGACCCTGGCCTCTCACACAGCACACACTGCTCCGGCTTCATACTCAGCCCATTAAAGCCAAACGTGTTGGAAAGATACTTGGATTATGACATGATGATATGTACAGATTCATAAGGACTGAGACCCTCCCCACATCGTTCAGATCAGTGCTGGTGTCAGGACGTCTGTTCCCCTTCGCTACAAATGCACACCAAAGAAGAAGAAAAAAAAAGATATAGGACAAAATATTACAGAAATACAGTGAGTACAAAAATAGTACAGAGTTAACTGAAAAACATCCCAAATGTGAAGTGTAAACATTTCCAATCTGCTACAGGGAGCGAGGCGGTGCGGCCCGTCGGCTCCACACGCACCTCAGTGCAGCCGATTGTTCACCTTTGTGTTCACTGAAACACGTCGTGTACCGATGCCATGTGTCATGCCAACGTAAACCAGGACAGCGGGTTCATGCTGCCGAGCGTCAGTCCGGGCTGAGGCGGCTCTCAGACCAGGGTTCGGCTGCAGCTCGGAGGTACGCTCAGCACAACACAGTAGAAAAGATGCATAACCATGGGAGTGGCCGGCTGCGAAGGCCAGATCCAGTGTGCAGTCGGTCGCAGCAGAGCTCGATACGCTAATGTGTGATATGCAGAAATGGCACATTACAGACATGCTGTGAGACTGAAGCCGCTCTCGCCTGCCGCCGGCGCCGGCGGGGACACGACAGGACGAGAGAACACTGCACTGGTTCAGTTGGGGAGTGCTTGTTTTAATGCACGAGAGGGAACAATAGCATGAACACAGACAGCTGCAGTGACAGGGACCCGTCCTGTTTGAAGACCGGGTCCCGGGTTGGGCGGAGCGAGGCCGAGCTGCCGCGGCCCGCTCTCGGGGTCAGCTTCACGTTGAGGCCTCGGCAGGCTCAGATGTCCATGTAGTCGTCCTCCTCCTCGTCCGACTCGCTCTCCAGAGACGACTCCTGGCTGGACGTCTCCTGCACCTCCAGCGCCGGCTGCACCAGAGTGTCCTTCTTGACGGTGGCTGCGGACTGAGACGACAGGATGACGTTCTGTGCGGGAGCAGACAGCAGGGGTCAGTGTTGAGCGTCAGAGAGTGGACGGCAGCAGGACTCTGTCCGCTCACACGCTCGGAGGCCGGCGGCTTACCTTGAGTCTCTGCTTGGTTTCCTCTGAGATGCTGCCCTTCGGGGAGAGGAGCGTGGGCGTGGGAGGCGTCACGGTGATTTCTGGCGGGAACTTGGTGACGGTGGAAGGGATGAAAAGCTTTGGCATGTTGGGGGGGACTCGGGAGCGGATGCGGTTGGGGTCTGGCTTGGACTGCTCGGTGCTGGCATACTGCTGCTGGTCTGATGGAGGAGAAGAAGAGCACGTCTCTAAATCGTTTCCTCAGGTACAGTTTATAACAGAATATCATGAACTCAATCTGTGACCTTTTCCATCACTTCTCTGCTTCAGAGGTTCTGACCTGGGCAAGCTTGTGCGGTGCTACATGTGGCGGGTTCTTCCGGGAACCAGCCGGCTGCTGGCTCCTGCCCCTGGGACACGGTGGCCAGCTTCATCTGCTGACAGAGGTGTGACTCCTGCTGTCGGTACGAGAGCCCCTCGGAGGGCTCCTCCCGCTCCTCTGTGGGCACAAACAGCAACAAAACACACGTTACAGTGATGCTCAGCACCGAGTATCTGGAAGGTTTCATTTAATGTGTAGCTCTACAAAAAACCATAACGACCTAAATCACATCAGATCTCGTGCTGACAAACATAATCAGAGCAACTGCTTCATCTTCTTTAGCTTTTATGAGGAATAAATGAACAACAGTGCTAATTGAGTTCAATGCTACTTGTTATTGAATTAACTTTCATTTTGTTGACTCTCCCATTCGATGGGGCCTTGAAAGTTCTCTTCATGAGACAGAAACGACATGTGATCTGCAGGACGTCGCCCCCTGCAGCTCAGACGCACACATGAAAACAAAAATGCTCTAATGCTCTTTCAGGCTTCTCCACTAATGTTGCCAAGGGAACCATTACATAATGCACAGTGCTGCAGTGATGCTTTATGCTAACCTGTGTGTGTGTATGAAAATGTGTATGCAAAGACACTGCTGCCTCCGGAGCACTTTGTCAGGACAACAGTGTCCTGTTAACTCATCACACCGCCTCTGTCAGCAGGAGTCACTTAGAACTGACTTTCTAAATGTTTCTTCATTGTCCCTATGTTAAAAGTAATTTCTGTAGCGCTGAAGTTACAATAATGTAATGTTACACCGCGCTTCGTCAAACAATGTTATTTATATTTCCTGTTGACTCTAACGCCCAGGTGCGAGTGAGAAAATGTCTTAAAGCAACATCACAGACTGTTGATTTTTCTGAGAGGACATGTTATGAATGGACACTGGTCGAATCTGACAGAAAAGAAAAGAAAGTTGTTTAATACAAATATCTAACGATGATTAAAACATTTAAAATAATCAAACCCATTAAATAAAAAGAAGGTGTTCAGATATAAAGAAGAACGCGACCTGATACCACACTGGACATTCAAGCTCACAGACTGATGTCAGGGCGTCAGGAGAGTTCAGGCTGAAGACACTGGGTGTATGAATTGCATCTTCAGATATTAAACATGAAATGTATCCAGCAGAATATTCACTGTGAGGATCAGTGATGATCAAACCAAACCCCTCCACAAGCTCATGTGGGCATAAAAAGAGTCACAATCTGGAGGACACTCATTTCTAAAACTCTTGTTGGGGGACTGACAAAAACCCAAAAGGCAAAATATAACCAGGCCAGAGACTGCAGTTATGTAAGAGATCAGTGGAAGGCCACAGGCGCCCCCTGCTGGCCACACTGACCAAAGCACTTTAGGATCTGAACTGGTGAAACTTCTCAGCAGTACGACAGCAACATTTCCCTCATTTCAACAAGAACAGTTCATCTTTAAAGCATCAGAAAACACAATCAGATATTTGTACATCACACTGGGACAAAAACACCTGTCAGAACCCTGATGCTGGTGAGACGAGTGGGAGCGCAGGCCGCCGTACCTGTGTGGGGCAGGAAGGCCATGGCAGCTGCTGCAGGGTGGCTGGCCGCTCTCCGGTGCTGCGGCTGGTCGTGGAAGCCCGAGGCTGGAGGTCTGGACAACTTGCTCAGAGGCTCGTACAGCACCTTGGCTTGGCCGTCCTGGCCGGACAGCGGGTGGCAGGCGGCGTGGCTGAGCAGGACGGGCGTCGGCAGGGAGGCGGGGAAGAATATGTCTCGGTGCTCCTTGGTGTACTTGGGTGTGGTCGGGGCATCGCCTGCAGACTGTTGGAGACAGAAGCAGAGCAGTGGTCGTGAGGAGGTGTGACTGACCTTGGGCGTCCATCTGCAGCATTAACCCTCCTCTGCTCAGGTAGATTTCTGAGTGTACCTCCTCTCCCCTGGAGACAGAATCTGGAGACTCAGAGCCAGGTTAAGAACCAGAGCGAGCCACAGTCGATACCACTTTTCAAGCCACACACAGCAGCAGCATTCGTCTCGGCTCTGTCACAGAAGAAGTAATGAAATCCTTTGCAGGGGTGCGACGTCGTCCCCCAGGTGCTCAGAGACTCACTCGTGTGCTGGACTCTCCACACCACACCACATCCCTCTGAGCCACTTTCCTGTGTGTCCTTCTGAGGACCACTTACAAACACGAGAGCTGCACAAACAACCTGTGACAACAGTGCTGTCATGGCAACACAGAGCAGCACAGTTTAGAGCAATGAATACACCTCCTCTAGTTTTCTATTTAAAAAGGAGGAAAAGTTGGATGAAAACTAGCCTCAATACGCCTGTAAATGCAGCTCCATTATGTAGGAACTGTGCAAAATTCAACAGGCTGAATAAAACTGTATTTTGACATCCAGTGGAAGGCTGCACAGAACCACGCCGCATTAATAATGGAAGCATGTTAAAAAGTAAATAAGACTAGATATTTGCAGAGAGTGAGCTTCTGTGACCGAGGAAGGTTGGATTATTAAACATATTACAGTTGTCAAAAGCCTGGAGACAACGCTCAGGGCCACATTACACCTGAGTCACGACGAGCAGCCTCGGACAGATACAGTATGTTAGCACAAGATAATTTGGCAATAACACAGCTCTCGTACCATTTTTCTCTGCTCTCTGCTGGGAGCTGAAGTCAAATTGTGCTGTGAATCAGAGCTGTGTATGATGGAGCTCCCTACGGGATTCACACAGCAGAGCACAGGCAAATCAAACAGAGTAGCCTTCCAAAAGCTTCGACAGCAACAGATCCTTCAGCTCGACACGGAGCGGCACAGCAGTTTCGAGCCAGCTTTGATGATTCATATCTCATGAATTAAACATGGCCAACAAAGACACCAACAAGTCAGCTGGACCGTGCGCATTAGAAAAAAAAAACACTGTACCTGAGAAAATTGCAGCACACAGCATGCAGCCGGTGTGCAGGCTCCTCGGCTGGATGCCGTGTGAGAGTGGGCAGCTGGCAGCCAAACCCAGGTCCCACAATTTGAATTGAAAGACGGTTCTTTGCAATTATCGGGATTGGGCTTTAAATCAGATTAGAGCAGCTGTAGATGTTGTGTACAGGTTTGGTCATCTTTCCAACACAACCCAACATTTTAATTAAATTGCCCAAACGGGACCGACACTGGAGCGCGTTCGTGAAGCAAACGTCCATATTCTGTGATGAGTCAAACCTCAACATCCGTCCAAAGTCTGCTGATGTACAGGGAGAGGGACTGGAGTGATTTAATGAAGCATCACGTCTCTCACAAAGCTCCACCACCGCCGCAAGTAAAGCAGAGTAAAAACCAAAGATTATACAAATAGATCAGACAGTGGTTGAGTGACAGGAACAAAGCACACAGGTCATTTAGCCTTGAGATGCGGCATCAAACTGGGGGAACAAACAGCACACAGAGAACAACACAGCCGAGTCTGCAGCTCCGCAGCACACGGGCAGATCGTGCTCTGCACTTGTGGGGGCTTGAAGGAATGTGTGAATCTGTAAGAAGCAGGCAAGACTTTTTATGTCCTCGAGCTGAGAACACCAAGGTGCCTACTCACATTTCCCACAACATACAAATGCAACCAAATGCAAACCACAACATGAGCTGGTGGCAAAATAATTACACACAAACAGCGGTTAGATTAGACAGCAGACCAGGCTACGACCCCGGTTTAAAGGAGGTTGGGACGCTGTGTAAAACATGAATAAAAACAGAATGAAATCATTTACAAACTATTCACTGACAACAGTTTAAAGAAGTCATTACTGAGTCCATGTATTAATCTCCTTTATACATCATGTGTTCACACAGTGTTGAACCTCTCTCCATCCTCGTTTGTGAGCGACTGAGTCTTTCCAGGATGAACCTTTCAATCATGATCCTCTCACCTGTTACCAATGAACCTGTTCACCTGTGGAAGGATCCAAACAGGTGTTTCACAGTCTTTTGTTTGAGACATGTTGCTGCATCAGATTCAGAAGAAGCAGATATTTAAAAAAAACAATGAAGCTGATGATCAGACATTAAAGATTTTGTCTTCTTTGTTTTCTATTGTGTATCTGTCAAAAAGGATGAACAAACCATCACATTCGGATTAAATTTATGTTTTACACAGAGTCCCAACTTAAAGAAAAAAGCAAATTAATTCTATAGTAATGTTGAACTGTATGGAAGTTAAATACAATGTAATTTGAAATCAACTAAGACCTGTTGAGTGGTGAAGTGCAGCTAGTTATTTATTTTTGTAAAGAATCAAAAAGTGCTGTTTCAGTAAACATATAAGGTTTTAACACATTTGAGAAAGGCAGCTTGTAGCTCTGAGCCTCGTCTGCACGTCTATATCGTGTGAAAATGAGACAAACGCACAGACAAAACAAGCAAAGACAAGAAAAAGACTCATGCAGAAAATAAGATGATAGGATCAGTGCACTCGGAAAAGAGAGATGTATTTTGCCCACAGAAACTCCTCGTGAGCTCGAGGTTTGGGGAACATCACCGTGACAACAGGATGTGGGCAGAGAGACCCTTGTTGACTGTGTGGGCAGGAGGAGGGATGTGAGGAAGGGGGAGTAACCGACAGGATGAGGCAGAGCAGCTAATGATTCGACGAGGAATACGAGCGCCGAAGACGAAGCTGAGCCCATCACATTTACTACAATGAGACGTCCGTAATTAATGTATTCAGATGCTTCCATCTCAGATCATTTGCACATTCTCTGTGCAAATAAGCACATAGCGATGCGGAGTTGAAACTGATGACAAGTTTGGCAGCTACTGCGCGAGTCTGAGGGGATAACAGGGAGCATTCACACCACGCTTCAGGCTATATTTAGTCCTGGCAGGCTGGAGCAGGACAGACCTGAATAAGTCTGGGAATTACCAAGTTACTTATCAGGTTACTACAGATGCTACATGCTACGTGCCCACATAGAGCACACTGACAGAACATCCATCCTTAAACTGGCTATTCTGAGCTAAATAGCAGACATGTAAAATTAGCATTTAGCCTACTTGGATTGGCAGATGGGGAGTGTACAACATGAGGACAAGTCAGATAGATCATTTTAGCTTGGCCGGTGAAGCATACAGTACGCCGGCCGTGCTGGAGGCCAGACTGGAATGAAACCTGAGTATGTCAGTCCAGTGCAGCCCATCAGCCTATTTGTCTGCCTAGATAAACTTCTTTAGGTATCAAACAGTATAAAATGGGGCAGATCGAATGTTGCACAGGGCAGAGGAAGTGTCGAGGCGGCAGAAAGACGGCAGGTGAGGATGAGGAGTTTTACCTGTCTTTGGGCAGAAGCGGCCAACTGGATCTGGCAGAACTTCACAGCTTGGTCCAGAGCTACATCCTCGTCAACCTGAGACAGAAGAACAGGCAGAGCAAGGACATGAGGCCAGAGCAGCACATCTTTTCACACATCTCTTTCTATTCAGTCAAACTTCCTCCTGCAACAATGGCCCAGTGAGTGTACGACGACAGATTCATGGTTTATTTCCGGGGCGACCCGTCTTGTGTACGTAGCGCATTAATTACGCACCGTGTCTCCACACTGATGCCAAAGCAACAACACATCTGTCTGATTCTGTTTATTCTGCCTCTGATCATAGCTCCATTTAAAAAGGCTCACATTAAGGCCCAGTACAGCGAGTGGATGTGTGGGAGTTGGCAAGCTCAGCTCCAGCCCAACATCGTACACTGAGCAGTAATCTTGTTCACACAGCTGCTGCGTTCCCTCCAGCAGTCTGTTGTACTCAGCGGTTCAGGGACCCCCAAAAGGAGGATTTTTTACAGCAGCATCATTCTACTTTTCAAATGATGCCAATTGTTAAATGGACTGAGTCAAGCTTCAGAGGACAGCCCTCCGCTTTCAATTCATGTCTGGCTCACTGTACATCTTCCTTGTCAAACCTCATACAGTTACAAGTGATGACTTATGATGTGATATCATCAATATCACAGGATGATTATTATCACAGGGAGGCAAATTTCAACAAGGCCTCTCACTCACATGAATAAAACCATCACCTTGATGTGACAGGACATGCTTTAATGCTCTGTACGTCGAGAACGCTCGATTGAGAGACAGTTTACCTCCTGAAGACTGAGCCGAAAGAAAGAAAAACTGAGATATGTGGAAGTAATAAAACAGAAACAAGAATGAAACAGATGCACATGTGAAGTGTAACTACATGCAGCTGTGCAGTGCAGCAGACCAGAAAACCACAAGGGAGTCTGCACTTTGTGTTTGTAGGTGCACGATCAGAAGATGCTTCTGGAAAATGTCCAGGCATATTAATTGCATAACTCATCTGGTGACAGGAAACAAGTCGTGGCTGGTTGTGGCTACTCTCTCTTATGGGTGTGTCTGAGGAAACAATCTCTTCACTGTCTCTTAAAGAGCAAAGGAAAAACTCTGAGCAGCAACACGAGCAACAAAAGCAGATAAAACTGTCCTATCTCCTCCGATTTCTTCTTCTCCTCTTCAGCTGTCCCTCGCCTACTGCCCTCCCACTCCAGCTACAGCTCTCCTGCAATACACAGTCAGCGACAAGGCAGCTTCTGTAGAGCCAGCATCGATCTCCAGCTCAATATGGCTATATAAGCTGATGTGGGCTGTTCTGCAGCTACATCATCAATGTTGGATAAAACACAGAAGCTGGACTTTGAACATGCGCTCTAGAGAGATGCAAAGAAACGTCTCGTCGTTGACACTTCCTGTGCAGAAGGACGGCACTATCATTTACAAATGTCACATAATAAGTTACACACATAGCAGCAGCTTGACTCATAAATAACTATAAATCATTCTGCATACTAAGTTTATAATAATCTTATAATACAGACAGACATTTTTCTCTGTGATTGCACTAGTGATTTTTACTTTTTGGCACCAGTTCTACAGTCACTGCACACCAGTCTTTCACCTTTCAATAGTCTTGTCTGGGAGCATAAACTGGCCGACATAAATAGAAATGAGATTATTCAGGCCGTGCGTTCAAAAAGAAAGCTGAGGGCCAATCACTGCAATTCATCAGTTATGGATATGTAGTTGTAAAAAGCATCCATTTTTTAAATTGAGAGACTGATTGACAGCAGCTCCCCACCTACACGTAACGAGTCAAAGAAAAAACCCAATTCACCTGAAAAATACTGAGGAGAGCTAATTTTAGAATGAACAAGCTGTTTCAGGAGCAACAGCACAAAGACCAAAGTCACTGAATTTGGGTTAACTAAGAGCAAAAGCACAACCGCACTTCATGAGCTGGATTCATCACAGCGTCTGAAACCTGAACGAGGGAAAGTCCCTTTTCTACAGTGGGTGTTGTGTTACTAATTCAGTTAAAGAGGGGTTTCCCAGGACCAGCTTACTTCATGAGGTGACATGTGTGATGCATGACATCGCAAAATAACCAAAAAATGATAACAGTGCGTGTACATGTGTGCACAGCAGAGGTACGTGGTGTGGTACATGTGGAGGAGCTTTACCTGTTTTATCAGCATATAAGTCTCTGACATGATCTTCTCGATGCGTCCCAGGTCGTAGGTCATGACTTTCTGTCCTTGCTGCCACACCCTGTAGGCATCGAGCAGCAACGTCTTTCCGGACTCCACGTCCTCGAGAAGCTTCCGTTTCCTGTTTGGCCTTCGCAGTGAGCCCTGATCCGTCCCGCCGGCAGCCACGGGGACCTTGGGTGCTGATGCTTGGAGCTGCTGCTGCCTGGAACTGATACTCAGCTCCTCTAGAGACAGCTCTGGTGTCCGGCTGCTGTCAGTCACTTTCTGCAGGGGCTCGGCAGCACTCAGGGAGGCCTCAGCCTCCGTTTGGTTGCCCTGAGAATCTGTGGCAGTAGGGGGCCTTCTCCAGCTGCCAGTGTCCAGCTCCATGGGCTCCTCTGGCCCCGCTTTGTGCCCCTCACTCCCAGAAGTCTCCACCTTCCCAGGGAAGCTCTCCTGAACCTTACTCCCTTTCTCTATGGATGGCGGTGGTGGGGTGAGTTGTGCCTGGGAGGCCTCCCTGGGCCCCGTATCAGTGGCACAGACTCCCTCTGTGAGCCCAGGCTTCTTCGGCAGTGCATGCTTGCTGTCCTCTGAACTGGGCCTGTTGGATGCGTCTGTTGTGGTCATCTCCCCCATGGAGGGCGCAGGCGCTTTGTGAAGCTGCTCAGACACCTGAAAGAGAACAGAACCTGTCAAAACATGAAGTGGGTGCATGCCAGACATCTAAAACACTGAGCGGCTCTCAGCTCTTAGTGAGTGTGTGTGTAGTGCTTTGTGCTTCCTTACCCCAGTGAGACTGTTCAGATTGTCCTCCAGGACTTTTACAGTTAGGAAAAATGCTCTCTTGGCCAAAACCTGGCGATCAACATCCCGTAAATACTTCCTTCATGGAAGAGAGCGAAGCGAGAGGAGAAGGTGTCATGGAACAAACACATAACAGAAACTGAACTATCGTGCGAGGATGGTACTCACTTTCCCTGGTCAGGGGTTCTCTGCAGCATGAAAGAGACTTTCAGCAGAGTATCGTGATCCTTGAGCTGAGACAGCACCTCCAGCAAGAGGACAATGGATCGGTTCATATGAGATGCAAAACTTCCTGGGCGATCAATCTCATCTACTGGAATACGCCAGATGCCCTGGAGGAGGCGAGGAGTAAAAAAAAAAGAGAGAGAAGCAGAATTTGGAGTTAAGTTCAACTGAGCTACAAACAATAAACAAAAATATTTTCCACCAACTTGCTGGTGGAACATGACACAGACACGCTTACTGGTGTGGCTGAATGTTGTCCAGGAGGAACTGGTTTCACATTTGACTAGACAACAAGCCAACAGCCTAATTTGTGAAATTCTGAAAGTTTATCTTTTTATGACTGCTCTCTGCTATTTCACAAGGTTCTCAAAAGCACATGGAAACAGTTAACGGGCAGACGTGGAAAAACTGAAAGGAAAGAAAGTTGAAAGCAAGAGGAATTAATGGGAGTTAAAAACATGGCATTCAAAGAAGAAAGCCCTAATGAGGGGATGGAAAGGCGGCAGGAGAGATCTTGTGGACTGGCTGGCCATGTAGGAGGTGGGAAGGGAGGGATGGGGGGGCTTTCTCTCTGGGCACACATGATAGGCAGCCTCATTAGTGCTCAGCTCTGTCCAAGCAATGCAACAGAGCAGCAGACTGGCTGCCAACAAACACAGTCCTCCTTTGCAGAAAGTGTGATGAGGGTTTTTTTCTGATGGCTGAGTCCACCTTTTCAGTGAGCACATGTCCTCTCAGCAGGTGAGGCGAGGCGAGGCTCTGCACTCTGAAGCTACTGATGCGAGTGCAGATGGTGGCCTAGGCTGTGTACAGTCATGAAGCACATGGCACAGAGTGCAGCTTCTGGCCTCACAAAATGTGTGTGAGACAAAACAAAGATGACCATATCAGGGTGGAACAAACAAATGAGATGGCTCTATCAGCTGCTGAAGGCACCGGGGAGCGCGGCGCTCCTCCTCACTGACAGATTGTCAGATGACATTTACAGAGCCGCTGGAGGAACAACCCGGGAAAGAGAAGCAAAAAAAACCCCCCATCAAAACAAATCAGATTCCTGAGGATGGACTTGTAGCCTGCTCACTGAGAAAGTGACAAATCTGGCAAACAGACATGCAAACTCATCCCAGGAAACCCAGGCCTCTGTCTTTCATCCAAGCTCTCCTTTGAAAAATCCTAAATCAAGAAGGTCTTTTCACTTTTCGTTCACGGGGGCGACAGAGTTTTTGTTTATAGCATCTGTGAAGATTAATTAAGGAATAAATGTCTTCTGCTCAGATTGCTCCTCAATTATTTCAATTATGATGTTACATGATCACAATTTTAGATCTGAGAAACAAACGTACATGTGAAAATGATCACATCAAACATATGGCACGACTTATAAATTATTATTGTTATTATTATTATTATACTATATGATGCAATCAGAGCTTGGGAAGGTTTTAACTTTTCAATGCACAGATTACCAAAAGCCTCCAACAGGAGCGGGACAAGTATGACGAGGGGGTGGGCTCCACTCACTTAGAAAAACATCTCTAATGGAGGAGAGTTGTTCTTCATCAGAGAACCATCCAACCACAGCAAATCTGTTTAGGGAAAGCAGAGCCATGGCTTTATACAGATTATGCTGTAGCACAACCGCTAAAGCAGATTTGTAAGACTTTAACTGCAATGATTTTAAGCATCTTTTTTCCCTTTTTTGTGAGAGAAAATATGACCACTGCTTGATATCTGGAGCGATGGCACAGATACATCACACAAAATCATACAGAGATAAAGATGCACAGGAAGCAAGGGATGAGCGAGGAAGAAATGCACGACAAGAGAATCCTTTAGCAGCAGAGGAATCGGATCTTTCTTCAGAACATTTCATTTTCAAAAGGGGGTTTCTTTGTTTGGTAGAGGAGAAAAATAAACAGCGGACACATCACATCATAAAGTATTTCCAATTAGTGACTTATTCATATATTACAAACAGAAACATAAAGGGGAACTGCAGCCTGACAAAAAGGCAAAGAACAGGGTGAAGAGGTGAAACTAACAACTGAGACCGAATCTTTCTGCTGAACAACATCTGGAGGAAAATTCTCAATCTGTTGTCATGTTTACTTCATCTTTTCATGTCTTGACACGCAATCAGTGACAGGAAGGGCACAGGCCCAAAATATGACCCATAGTACAACTTAGAGGAAGTTGCACAAACTGAGTGTTAACGTGTCTTCTTGCAACCAGCTGTCACAAAGTGCAGCTTACTGATAACACCAGTTTCACTATTTTACCAGCCAACGACAACTTTAGCTTTTCAGGATTTCTTAAAATACTGGCTATAAGCTAATGCTAGCAGCATTCAGCAAGTGGGTGGTGTAATTTCAGATCGATCTACATTCTGCTCTACACTGGTGTATCTGACATGCAGACATGAGAAGACCCTCAGGAGGAGGACATGCATTTTTTCTTCTGCAGTTCTACAAGAGCACTACTGACTTAAAAACACCACACCACACACACAGAACTGGAGCTGTCACAAAATGACACAGGAACTCTGCTCACGCAATCATTAACGCGAACTTGTGCTCGATTTTGTCAGAGGGAAAGAGAGAAAGCGACTCACCATCACCAAAGAAAGCTACTCCACGGCGCCTGTGTTAGTATTCTTTTGGACAGTTTCCTGCTGGCGGCGGCAGCACCACCAGCAGCCCTGGCAGCGCCTCCACCCTGAAAGAGGCTCACGCTCAGAGAGCAAGGGGTGGGCTGCATTTGGGTGCTAGGGCAGCGAGAGCTGCAGGAGAGGAGAGGGAAGCACAGCTGCACACGGCAGAACAGGAACAGCAGAGGAGGAGAATGGCAGCTACCTTGGCAAGAGGAGAAACGGGGCTGGAGTCAGGGCCTAGAAGCTCAGTATGCCACTGACAGACAAGCTGACTCGTTCCTCTCCTGGTTTCAAACCCTGCCATCTCAAAACAAAAACACCCACGCACTCTATCTCCGCTCTCCCCTGACCCCAGCCTGCTGGAGTTCTTCCCCCCTCCTCCCTTCCTCTCTCTCGCACTATACACAGCGTACAGCCAATCCTCGTAGGCCCCTGCCAGCCAATCGGAGGCAATCGGAGAAACTCCCGCCCATTAGTGCACACCCACACAATACACACACAAACAGAGGAGTGAGAGAGAGAGTAATGAGGAAACAGAACGAGTGCAACGGAGAGAGATGAGTAGAGCGAATAAGAGCCAGGGGGAGGGGTAGAGCGTGATCACCCTGAAGACGGAGCAACAGGAAAAGAACAAGAGAACATAAACTGACTGAAAAATGAACCCAGTGCTACCACATCAATGTGGTGGGAGGCATCAGAAGGGTGACACATCAATAGTGATAAAGAAACAGAAAACTTGATTGAAAATAAAAGGACAGGTTGGTTTAAGAAAAGCCCCCCATTAACCACAGAAATGGCAGGTTGAAGAACAGTGTTGTCTGAAAAGATAAGACTACACACACTGTTTCCTCAGTGCACACACACACACACACACACACACACACACACACACACACACAGCCAGCAGTATACAGCCCTCACCTTCTTCCTTTCCTCTCTTTCAACTCTGCTCGTGTCTCTCCAGTCAGCCACCATAAACATATTAAGCAAACACACCTTGTTTTTCCTGCTTCCTGTTGTGTGAGTAAAAAAAACTGCTGAAAAATATCAAGCTCAACTGAAGACAGGGCAGAAGAAGGCAACTGAAAACATACTGGCAGTCAGACTTAATCCTCCAACATACAAATCAAAACATCAACTTCTACAAAATGTATTCATTGAGCCAATACTCCTCCCCTAAGAGAAAAAAAAACAACAAGGTTCTCCTGAGTGGAGCTCCACCTACAGCACACTGCACAGCTGAACACACAAATGTTTGAGTCATACATCAAACCAAGGCAAGTAATGCAAGTGTAACTGTTCCCCAGAAGACTGTCCTGACCTGATGTAACGAGACACGGAGGCTTACCTATAAGCAAAGTCACATTAAAGCAGTCAAATCACACATGAACACGTGTTCTGAAAAGACAGTATCACTTCAAAACACGTTCCCTGAAAAGTTACAAGAGCAGGACGGATTTGTGTTTTTGTGAAACGCAGCAACAAAGACATGCATTTTCTCTGGAGCTTCGTAGAGAGTGAACGCGTGAGTGGGCGGAAGTATATGTAAGCAAAAAGATGTGTGTGTGTGTGTGTGTGTGTGTGGGGTCGGGGGCGAGGAGGGAGGAGGCGACACCGTGCCGGAGCGAACACACAGGGACTCCTCACGATCACTCGACAGTCGTCCCGAGCAGCCAGAGGGCCCGACATCACAGCAGCACTGCAGCCCAGATCATCAGAGTCAGCCTCCATATCCTGCTACAAGGGCTGCGAATAATTGTATTCAAATATTCCATTACCACAATTTGCCAACAATGATGGCATTATTACAACACATGCTGTCATTTGCAACAGTGTGAAAGGTCTGCGTTACATCACTCTCTGTGTTACTGAAGATAAACCTCTGAAACAGTCGAGGAATTCCTCAAAAAATCACATTTATAGAGAGCTCATTACAAGCAGCTGTGAGAGTCTGAGCCTTCTTAATGCATCCTGGACACTTCAACTCTCCAGCGACACGACTCCAAAAATCACAACATAAATGCCAGCGAGTCAATAATGTACTGCTACAGACTGTGTGTCTGCACTGAACGACATATTACAAATCAATCATTTGTCCCACATCTGTGACTCTAAATATTAACAGACTTCATCTACATCATTTACATTGATAATATGACAATACACACAAAATATGTAAATAATATACAATAACTAAATAACTGTTATTAGTTTATTATTGGTGTAAAAATGAGCTGGCTCCCCTAGAAAGCACTCCTGCTGACAAACACACCCATAAATTATGCAACGCAGCCTCATCTGGATCATTTCTAAACAGCAGTATATAGGTTACTTTACGCAGGCCCCAGTTAATGTAACCCAGCCAAAACAAGGAGGAAAAGTAGGGCACCATGACCTACATTAGGCAACTCAGTATTCACCCACAGGCTCACTCAGCCCAGTCCTTGACACCGAGGTGCCGCGCGTCGTGCCATATGTCTGATGTGATCAGCGCTCGTTGTCGCTGGTCGTTCAGTCGCCGCACAGACGAGTCGAACACACAGAACTTCTCTATCAGACGCTGACAGTGAGTGAGGCTCGAAGCTGTCGGCTGCCAGCTGAGATGGACTTGTCTAAAGTACACAGGTTAGAAAAGCTGCACTTCCACCTGGCTAAAAGTGTGCTGAACACCTTTCTATTCATCGACGTTTGACAAGTGGAAAGCTCTTATCCGCCGTCGCTCTCGGGAAGCTGACAAAACGAAGGGTGGAAATTGGGGGCGATTTGATGTGTTTCAGCAACTTTTTCATTAATGTTTTAACTGCCCAGAAGTCAGAGACTCAATGGAAACAGACATGTTTGATTAATATTTAGAAAGGCTTGCATTGTCCTACAGCAGAGAGAGAGGGCTTCCTCTCGCAGGGAACAGTAAAGCTCCAACAGTTGGTGTGGCACGGCGGCAGGTTTGCCTCCAGAAGGGGCTCTGCGAGAACCCAGTGGGAGCCAGAGCGTTGCAGAGCTCTCCTCCAGCTCAGACCTGGCCCACATCGCTGCTACAGTCTGTTACCACAAACCTTCTGGAGTCAGCATTTGACTCTACAGCCTGCACAATCACCTATGTCCAAAATAATGTGCACCACAAAATATGCCCTGACAGCTGACTGACACAAGGTTCTGACAGGACGTGACACTCGTGGAGCATTTAGGCTTCGACAAATCACACAAGGAACAAATCAAAAAGTAAAGCCAATTCCTGCGCACACTGAAAAGACATAATATCTGCTTCAAGTGAAGAGAGGTAAATAAAGTGACACGCAGAACAGATGACAGACTCAGACTGTAATCTCCTCCACTGGAACCCAACAGTGGCCTTGTAATTCTGAGAGGCAGATAATTCAACAATCTCCCACTGTGTGACTCCATTTATAGCAGCGGCTCTGAATCGAGCGATCCATATTTAGGGCTGATTTTTGTGCATCCAATTGAATTATGTAAATAATATGTGTGAAAAGGGTAAGCCTAACTGTAGTACGCCAATCACTCGCTCACAGCCGACACACACAGACAGCTCATTAGTCACAAACGTGAGGACACACTTCAGAGCTTCACAGGCTCTTCCTCTGGGGGTCTCCATTAGCTGCTGCTTGACTCGGATGTACATACGTACAGTCAGGTACAAGGCTGCATGGCCGCTGCTTCGGCTTGTATGTGAAAAGGGTATTTTATACGTTTGCAAAAGACAGAAAACACACATGTACTGTGCACTGCAAATAATAATAAATAATAATAATAACCACAAGTCTTTTCAACAATACTTCTGGTAACGTCTGACAGCACATCCCAGCCTGGTGACGATCAGTGCTGAGCCCATCAGGTGACAAACACACACGTAGGGCTGCAACTAACAATTATTTTAATTAGCAATTAACCTCATGATTATTTTCCTAGTTAATCAATTCATAATTTAGTCAATGAAAAGTCAAAAAATGGTGACATAAGTTCATCACATTCTCAAAGTGACGTACTCAAACAGAACCTTCATTTCTTAATGAGAAAACTGACATTTAAGAAGCTGGAGCGAGAAAATGTTTGATTTTTTTTTTAGCTTGAAAAAGGACTGAAGTTCATAGATTATAATATAAAAATAGCTGGCAATTAATTTTCTTTTGATTGACAATTGATTAATCACCTAATTGTTGCAGCTCTACAGACATGCATTCATTTACTAGATTACAAGTAGGAATTTCCACTACATTCATTCAGTCAGTCATTACCAAGCAAAGCCTGACGTCACTTTGAGAAACGTTGACAACTTTCTCTGTGATAAGTCAAATGTTTATGTTGTTCTGCCTCATCTCAGCCTGATCTTAAGCATTTTGGTGTTTCTGTAATGGAATGCAGTGAAGGCAGGTGTCGCTTTGTTGAGCAACATGTGGTGACACAATGACACAGACAAGAAGGGGAAAAAGCTGCAGGTAAACATGTTAAACTGTGACTTACATTGAACAGGTTTGTCTTGTTTCGTTCACAGAAAAGTCCTTGTGCTGGCATGTGCTTCAGCTGTTGCCATGGGACACTGCTTCCTAGCAACACATCTCGGGCCCACTGTAGGTTCTGTGATGAGAAATAAATAAATAAATGAAATCCACATACATGTGTATGTACGCTTTTACACACACACACACACAACAGAATTCCTCATGAGAGAACCGAGAGGACGGCCCTCCTTCATCAGATTAGATTGACAGAAGTGATAATCAGATGTATCGCAGCACTCAGGGTTTAATATCTGCTAAAAAAGCTAAATATGCTCATTTGTAATGAGGAAAACGCAGACCTCTTTTCACAGCACGATGACTCACAAGTCAGTGTCTACAGCAGTGCTGCTTGAAAAGATAGCAAGCTAACGCCACTTCACGCTATCTCTCACAAACACGGCAGCCTATAGCATGAAATTACAGGCTCCCTCTGCTTCCATCTTCGCAGAGAGGAGAGAAAAATGGCCAATCAGCGAGAGTGGAGTCGTGTGCCTGATAACAAAAGGGGCACAGAGGCTTTTGACGCCGGATGTGTCGGGTTGTGAGGGCAGCGATGCAACCTGTGTCAGCAGCATCACATCAACCGACCGTGTCATCAAGTCACTGCCCGGCTGCTGATCACTGCACTGGAGGCAAGAGGAGACCTGCCCACCTGTGTGAGCCTCAACAGTGAGCCGACATCTGTCAGGCAAATCATCTTTAGATAACTGTAATACATTCTATACTATACTTATTACTGTTAATAATAAAATAGGATACATTTTTTTTAAGATTGCTTCAGTCTTGTAGCAAATTAGGAAGACACAACCACTAAGAGCCATAAAACTGAGCTAAAATTAACATATTACAAAACATAAAATATAAAGAGCGAGGACCTTTTCATGCTCAATTCACCCTCACTGCGTAGGGACAAAGGCTGCATTAAAAAGGTTGGACAAACACAGTGCTGACAGAAGGATGCCACCACAGTAAAGCTCAACACAAACTCACGGTGCCAAACTGGCTGAGAGAGCACTGTGCTCCCACCCACGCACACCTCTGCCCACAGAGCCTCAGAGCCAACACAGGCTGTTTCTGCAACTCGCTTATCGCTGCCGAGCTCACAGGCCACAAGAAAAACAAAGGAGGAAGCCGCCATTGCAGCTCTGATAATAATCAATTCAAAAGGTCCATGTGGCGACTGAGGAAATTGTCGGAATTCCTAGCAAGCCCCATCTTCTGTAAATGCCACCATTAATGACAGTGGATCGTGATTATAGGTGTCGAGCTTCGGTTCAGTGGATGACTCGGCCTTTGAAATGCAATAAGAACGGACTAGTGCCGTCAGTGAACAGGGGCGGACTGACCTGGTGGGTCTTGCTGTTGGAGTAGAAGAAGGCCAGGCGGTAGAGGCTCTTGTAGTGCTGAGGGAAGCGGCCGAGGCAGAGGAACAGAGCACGGACGCACATTTCCACCAGCAGCCGTCTCTGGTCGGCGCGTTCTGCGGGCAGCGCCTTGGGCACCTCGATCACCTCAGCGGGGGGCTCCGGTTTCCTCTTTCCCTCGCTGGCTGGAGTTTGAGGAGCGGCCTGTTGAGACGGGGCCGGCTTTGGAGGGGTGGCCGGGACAGGCAGGGGATGAGGACAAGGGTCCACAGAGACCTTGGGGGCTGAGGCCTCGGGGAGGGTCACCACCACAGATTCTACCACTTCCTGGATAATCTTTTCCTCCGTCTGGATGCCAGAATGTTCTCCATGTGATGCTGCAGCAGGATTTAAAATCAAAGACTTCAGAGTTCTGCATGTTTAGTTTTTCTGACTGCTTCATGTAAACAAGACACATTTAAATCCTTTTGTGTGTATTGTCATATGAATTGACTCCATTCAGCTAAAACAATGTACTGGTAGATGTAAATGCAGCCAAAACAGATCAGTCATCTCAACCCCGGCTCACCTGTGTCCTCGGACGCCGACTGCCCGTCCTTCACAGGGGTCGTGCTTTCGGATGACGATGAACTGGCTTTCCCAGAGACGGGCTTGTGGCTGCTGTCCTGTGAGCTGGCCGGATCTGTGAAGGCATCCTGGGTGGAGTTGGAGTCAGAGAGCATCACCACCTCACTGTCCTGACTGCGCTCTGCCAACACAAAGAACATCAAGGGTCATGCCACCAGTTGCACGGACCCAGATCAAGACAAATGATTTAAACCTTTGGGAATATTGTGGATAAATACACATATTAATATAGTTTTTTTCTGTCCAAACGGTGGGGTTCATGTATTTATTAAAGTTATTAGAGCCTAATTTGGGAAAATCTTTCATTAGTCAACAAATGGACATTATTGTATTTTAATTTCAACCAATTATCCAAAATGTGTAAGTGCACACTTGAACAGCACGCTGTGTAGGCCTTTTTCAAGCTGTTGGTTGGTGACATGTTTTAAATGCCAAACATTCCCTGTTGTAATATGGGGGGGGGGGGGGGGGGATAAATACATTTATGAGACAAAAATAGGTCATGAGCCACAAATCCTTATTAGTGCATCCCTAATGACACACTGCTATAAAGGAGAGATGGTTTGTTTTTGTAAGTGGTCCAAAACCAAAATGCCAGCATTCCTCTTAATTGCCATGTTGTGCAGCCTCAGCAAAAAAAAAGTCCTTGGCAGGGAACTGAGTAACAAAGTCAGAGAGGCAACAAGCTTTTCTATTTCAGTGAATAATGCACACAGGGGACTTTTCAAAAGATTCACAGTCATGAGTTAACAGGAAAGCTAATATGGTACGATAACATTTGCATAAACTGACAACTGCATATTCAGAGCTGCCTACATGAACGCACTCCATTCAGATTCAACACATAGCCTCTTATAGAGCTTGGTGGGTTTGAAGAGCAGTACCATTCAGGGAAGCCAGCCACATTGAAGACCTGGGCAGGCAGTAATCATGGTCAAACTCTGGTGAGGCTGTTGAAGATATGGGGAGCTGGTTTTACAATATAATCAAGAAAAGCTGTATCTCTGAATTTATATATTTTTCTTTAAAAAAAAAATCATCAATTTTCCTCAAAAATCATCAATCATTTACCTTTCTTGGCAGCTTAGTACAGATTTAATGCCACTCCCCTTAAAAATGTAGCACCTGATTCAGACAAATATCTGAGATCTTTCCCTCCTAAACTTAAATAAAATCCTGAGCGAAATAAAGCCTTTGATACGGCCAATGGAGAAAACCTACAGCTGCTCCTTCAACAATGCAGTTAGACACATAATTGCTTTCCTATTTTAATATCAAATGTCAATAAAGCAGCAACATATAGAAAACACACGATCAAAATCTAAATGATTGAAAATTGTGCATGAACAGGAGGTCATACAAGGAGCTTTTCCCCAGATAATGACTTGATGAAAGCATGTCTGAATCAGGCTCTACAGTCTGGTCACCTTGATGTGCTTTAAGCAGGACTCAAGCCAGAAACACTGGACACCTACAAGCAAACATGTGCATGGTGGGGTATTTCTGACTTCAGTCTCAGAGTTATGTGCTAAGAACAGCCACAAGCTTCCTGACTTGGCATTTTCACACTAATTGGCCATAATTGGAAATTATATCCAATTAGTGAAAAATAGCAAACACATGATTCACGTTAGGTTTTGAAATATCTCCAGGGAGTTTGACTTTCCGTCAAATTAAGCCCACACCAAACTCAAATAAAATGTGACCACATGATACACCAGACATTTTAGTGAATTGTGATAAAGGACTGACTTCGTCCAGTCGTGAAGACATTCACCCCATTAAAACTACATGCATATAAATGGCAAAGCAGGTGGTAAAAAGCAAGCAGGCAAAGAGGTAGCAGGCAGGTAGGTAGGTAGGAAGGAATCTGGAAAGGGTGACAAAACTGGCAACATGGGCAATATGGCTGCGTTATTTGCACATTCAAGCTAAACATGACACATGATGTGGGTGAACGGATGTCGCTGTTTTGGTCACATGGAACAAATGACCAGCACTGTTTTCACCAAACAGCACTTTGGCCTCTGTTTCACAAAACCTGGCAAAGTTACAACTAATGAAAATGTTGACTCCAATATCTGTAGTTGAAATCCAGACGGCTTTAACTCTGCCATACACTCAGTCTGTGAGCATGTGGTTGTTAAGTCTGACATACCACAAAAACTTTCTCAGACATACACACACACACAAACTGTCTCCTCTGAAATTCAGACAGACAATTACAATTATGGTTTCAACACTGAAAAAACGAGAGGCCACATAAACGATGGTTAATGTGCATGAATCAAAAAGCTCACTTATAATGTTCATTGCACACACACACTGTACTAGATGTACATTACTGAATGCAATAACATACATCTAACACATTATTGCACACAAGTCTGTTTTTCACAAACACCAATTTTCTATTTTCACGTCCAGCTTCATGAGAAAAATACATATTTCTACACATGTGGGTTGTACAACACTGAAGAAAGTCCTGTTTATCAGAGCTGCCATGATCACTGCTGACTGTCACTGAAACCAAACAAACACTGAACCAGCTTTTCACCATAGAAATGGGCTGAATTACAACCCATTTATATGGTGGATTTTAAAAGGTTAATAATTGAAAGTTTAAATTAAATCAGTTGCATGAATTGAGGTCTGTGATTGTTTCTGATCTCCTGTTTGTGCTCTGGTGCGTCTGGCTTGTTGAGTGTCTTATCTCTGTGCTCAGGGGTCTGTTGTGAAAGAGATCTAAAAATCCAAAATAAAAATAATTATAATAATAAGGGAGGTGCTTGCTGATAAACATGTAATGAAGACTTGGCTATTATTATTATTATGATCTCTGACAATGCAAACCATCCTGTTCAACTCACTGTGCCCAGCACACAATGAAGCCACAAGCAGGATCACTGAGAATGAGCAGCAGAATTTGTGGTATGGCACCAATCGACACCTGATGGAGGCTAAAAAACACACAAGCCTGCAATATTGCACAGATTTTTCTGTGACGTTATAGACTTAAAGAAGTTGTAACAAAGCAACAGTGGTAAAATATTAGGAGAGGCAAGATGATTGGTGAGGAAAGAAACAAGTCCAGCAATACAGCAGCGACTATAAATGGATGTTATTAGAGCACACGCATGCACACACACGCACGCACGCAAACACACACACTTCAAATTTGTTTGTTCACACTGCTGCTTTGTCAGGCATAGCGAATCAGTCAAATAATCAGCAGCCATATTGCCCATTTCACCACACCCCAATCACCCAGTGCACGGGGATCATTGTAACTGAAACCAAAGCCATTAAGCATGGTGATTAGCAATCTGAGCACTCCCCAGTGGGCTTCCTGTCCCAGTGCAGACAGGGCAGAGAGCCCCACCCCAGAGACAGTGTCTAGGTCTGGGACTGTACCATCAGCCTGCTGCTCCTCATGCCGCTGCTGCTGCCACTGCTGCCGTCGGAGTGTTTTGCGTTTGGCGTAATCGTGGTCAAACGGCGTGGCCACGTAAGGAGGGGATGTGAGACCTGGGGTGGCAGCTGATGGAAGGGAGGAGCTGAGGGCGTTCCCTATGCAAACTGACGAGCAGTTAAAGTCTTCATCCATCATGGAGGGGGGTTTCTCCCTGCAATGAATACAGAACGACGTGAAGGACAAATTGTTCAGCCATAAGAGCAACGGCTTTTTTTTTTATAACTGCTGCTTGGTTGTAGATGTGTAGCTTACTTTTCATGGGACCGTGGCATGCTTGGCATACTCTTCTCTTCCCCCCTGGCAAACGGCCCGGTAGCAGCCTCAACCAGCAAACCGAACAAGAGCTCGTGTTCCAGATCAGGCTCATTAGCCTCTAGTAGTTTTAGGATGGTGGCACTGAGACGGAAATGCAACTGGAAGAAAGAAGTTGGAATATGGTGTTTAATGGTCCCCAGGTGTGTTAACTGAACTGAACTGCTATCTTACATAACAATAATCAATGTGACACAACACGAAGCTATTCGAGCTAGCAGTCACAGGTAGCTTACCTCCAGGGCCTCCATCGCCAGGTCAGGAGGATTATGGTAATGGATTTTCCGGGGGTATCTGGCAGCTTCTTCATGCAGATAGTGTGCTGCCTACAAATATAGAGAGGAGAGAGTCAGCGGCCTGACACAATCATCTGGCAATTTAAATTAACAAGTAAAATGGAGTGAAGAGTGCAGTGAGGAGTAGAAGGCAGCTATGTGTGCTGACATCAGGGTTCACCGTGTTCACAATGCCCCCCCCATCCTCTACTGACCTCCATGACACCAAGTTTCATACAGGTTCATCTGCCTCCACTCATCTAATCAGAACAACAGAGCTATGACTAACTCCATACATTGATCTCTCAGAGAAAAAACATCTTGTGAGGGTGGAAGGGCAGCGATCTTTGTTTCTGTAGGCGGATTATGAAACAACTCCAGGGAGAACTAGAAAAATGTCTGCAATCATCTCAGCAGCCAAGGATTATTCCAATTACTTTCAAATAAGGTTCTTTATCGGCCTGGTTTTCCTCGTCGTGACCGTCACTGCCCACCACACTGAAGTACTTAGAAAAATAAGTTTTTATTAGAGAAAAAAATTCAGATAATTAAAAATATGGTGATTAATCAAGACTTGAACCTTGAGGAAATGAATTACTTTGAAAGTCACAGACACTGAATGTAGGTCACATAGCTGTGTGTGCTGTTAGAAGATATGTTGCAAATCACACTTTAAAGCCTGATCCCTGTATTTGCCTCATGAGAGAGCAGTGTTTCTACTACAACTGTAACATCAAAGAATCAGCAGGATGGTGGAAAAATAAAAGAAAAACGTCGGTCAAAATAACTGGGGAAATCCTTTAAGAAAGGTTCCAGCCAACAAGGCCAGAGTAAAAGAAGGCCTCACCAACAAAGTCCATTATTAAAAATGAATGAATTTATGAGCTGAAGTGGTTCACCTTTTTGTAAAGCTGCAGATATTCCACTGGAGTCTGTCTGCGTTTCTCTGCTATCTTCCCCAGCATGTAGTGAATGAGCCACTCTTCTTCATCACTGTCGCCCTCACAACGGGAAGCACCCTGGAAACACTGGAACGCCGTCTCCAACATGGAGTCTCTCCTTTCTTCCATCTGAAACAACACACAGACACACGGCGGAACCTTCGTGACTAATTCGGCTCGAGGCGACGGATCAATTTACTATACAATGAATTCACATGTGGACGGATGTGAGGAAGCAAAAGTGACAGGATGTGACATCTGTTTAGTTCACATATGGAAAATATGATATAAGAGAAGAGTTAACATAAACTGACAGGGACTACAGACGAGCAACACGACAGCTCGTGTTAACACGCGCCTCACCTGTTTAACCACCTCTGGGGGGAGCTCGCTGCGCCACTGCTTGAGCTGCCGCGAAGCAAACGAGTGCAGCGCATACGAGATGGTGCCGTACTCGATCCACAGAGACAGGTTGGAGCTGTCGATATCCAGGGCCCTCTTAAAGCAGTTCAGCACAGCCTGGGAGTGTTTCCATATGGGGACGTCACTTTTCAGCTCGTTGGAGTTGAGCTTCTCCTGGATGCGACTGGCTCTGGCTAAAGCCATACCTGCCCAGGAGTCAAACCTGAGGACAGACTCGTGTTTTTAGTGAAGTCACTGCAGCTGATATATTACTGTAAAATACAACAAAGCAAATCCTACACATTTATTTGCTGATATTAATAACATAAAGTGGATCATGTTTTGTCATGTGCACTGACACCAGTATAGAGAGATGAGCTACCTTTTGGGACACACGCATATGTCATGCATGTAGAACTTGATGGCTTTGGACTGCTCCTTGTTCTTGAAATGGTAATCGGCCAGCAGGTAGTAGATCTCATCAATGATTGGAGGTGCAGGAGCACTGCCCTCAGGGAGGCACGGGGCCTTCAAAATCAGACATCAAAATTCAACACCTCTGCAGTAATCGTGATTCTCAGTAACACCACAACGCAAATGTAGTGAAGAGAGTTCAGGCAGAGAAAGACTTCAAACTGTTTAGCATGTCTGACTCACATTCAGTGTGGGCCCACCGACTGACCTTTTCTGTCATGCCCTCGATGTAGGCTGCCACTTCATCCATGGTGAGGATGGGGGTGTCACTCGGGGGGGCGATGCCAGCAAACCTCCTCAGCAGATTGGCTAATTCGGCAGACACTGTGCTCGTCTTGTAGCTGTCAAACTCAGGCAGCGACTTCGGTTTGAAATACTGGAACATGAAGAGGGCATCGCACCACAGCAGCTCAACCTGCAAAACACAGATTAATTAAATAGGAAACATTAGTGTCACAGTCCATTTTATCAGAGTGTAAGACACAGCGCCAGAGCAAATTAGTGGTATCAAGGTCTCCTGGGGACTCTTCTCTTGCACTGCAGTATTAATTACAGTCGTCTGAACGCACTGATACGCAGCTGTGGGGATGACATACACACACCTGGTGGCCGGACACGTGCATTACAAAAATACAAGAGACCAGGGGCTCTCTGGTGCCATGAGTCACTCTAGTGGTTAAATTCTCACAATATCATTAGAGTTATGACATTGTCATCGAGTTTCTTTTTTTTTTTTTAATTCAAATCAAATCAAGCTTTTCACAAAGAAGTATTGCTGCCGAGACAGCTGCAAAAAGGTGGAGACAGAAGAGGCCGCAACAAGCTCAACAACAGTGAGTGAAACGCTGCAGATCTGACTCTGCAGGTATGTTGTTTGTTGTTCTAAACCTGCTCACATTTGTCACTCAGTGAATTAATGCTATTATGCCATTAATGCCATTTCACAGCCTCGATTTATTTCAATGACACCTGACATGTGTACCCTGCGAGCTGACAAAACAACATTAACGTAGAGAGCGGACTTCCTCTGCGTTGTGAGGGTCAATGAGGGCACGGATCTGCGTCACTGGCAGCCTGCTCCCGTTCAAACACTCTATTTATGTTAGTTTGCCAGTACAGGTGAGAAATCATACCAATTAGTCAAAGCCTTGAGGCATTTTCACCACCTCTTCACTGCTTCACCGCCTCTTCAACAACATTTAGCTATTTACTAATTACCAGCTCAGTCACTATTTGGAGTTTTTGGTTTACGTTACAGGTCTATTTTTATAATTAAGTTGAATAACTTCTGACTTTCAAAACATGTGAGTAACCTGTGGAGATGAGTGGTCCTCAAGGTAGCGGGCCTTGCTCTTCTTACTGGGGTAGGCATACAGGCAGAAAAAGCACTGCTCCAAGGCCATCTCCAACTCCTCTTTGTAGGGATGAGAGTCATTTTTGGATGAGACTGCAAGCTCTTTTTCCAAAACTTGAACCTACACCAGAGATAAGGAAGAGTCTCTGTCAAACTGTCCACACATGGTAGTCACATAAAGAGAATATATGTCTTGTCTACATTTGCAGGAATGCAACATTATCCAAATCCCTCTTTCTTTTCAAAATGTGTAAGCTGTACATTCACATATCACTTTGGTTAGAAACAGCAACTGCAGATAAAATTCGTCAAACTTACATAGAACTTGAGGAGAGCACCGTCTGAGTTGCAGCACAAGGAGCGACGGCCAAGATACTCATGGGCTGTGTTCAGTAGCATCAGGGAGGAGGGCAGCATGGGAGTGTCTGAGTCATCTGAAAGTGAGACTTGACAGGGTCACTCAGTGTAACAACTACCATGGCATAAACTCCAAGGGAAAACTGAGTGCATGAAAACAAGAAGCCAACAAACCTTCATCATCCCCGACAGACATATGCTGTCGAAGCATACAGTCAAAAGCTGCCTCCTCGTGTTTGATAATGCGGTACAGGAAAATCCAAGGCAGAACCGAGAAGAAATAAGGCTCCTTGGGATCGTCGGAAATGCTCATGCTAAGATCAATCAACTGAAATCACAACAGCAACCAAACAGTGAACTAAAGTCCACAAAGCCGTATCTCTCTGTCCCATTATAGCATCACTTGAACACTTTGTGTCGTGCTGCCTTCTGACCTGAATGAGGTTGTTTGCCAGTCGAGCCATGCTGGAGAAGTGGGGGACATTACTCAGAAGCTCTGAGTCTTTGGTGAAGCAGACCTCGATGCCATCCAGTAACTTTCCAATGGTGCTGACCCACTCCTCCTTACTGGGTGGAGAGCTGTTGGTCGCAGAGTTGAGCTGCTGCAGGGCTTCGTTCAGAGCCAGCTCACTGCACTCCAAACACTGCTGGTGGTCCTGCACCTTCAACAGCGAGTTCTAGGCCACAGAGTTGAGATTCATACGACCAGGGTCAGCCAACATGGATTCCAAAAGCTATACAGATTCAATTGTTATTGTTGTTGCAAATCTAACCTGCAGTAGCATCAGCTGAGCAGGCCGCTCCGGTGCTGAGCTCACAAACTCCAGAGGTTTACTCCTGCTGCCATAATTCAGAGTGGGCTGCAGGAGGCGCACAACAGACTCATAGTCTGCAGACTCAAAGAGACGCTGGATCTCCTCCAAAGACTGACAACGCTCCAGAGACTTCAGCCGCTTGTCAATCTGTCCATGGGGAGAGAGGAAACCCAAAAGAGAAGAAAAAAAGAAAGAAACCCACAGTCAAAACAGCTAGAAGCTCTTCCAGGGACCTTTTAAAATAATTAACCATTATGCTAAAAAAAAATTAAATCAACAGAATAATTGTGTTGTCTATTGAATGATTTTTCTACCTTATCTCAAAGAATGGACTAGCTAACATTGTCTTTTCATAACCCGTGAAACCATTAAGGAAATGATTTGATTTTAAAGGGAACTATAATATGTTGGAAATGAAGGTTATAGTGATCAAACAAAAATCAGCTACCAACCTCCTCCACAGAGATTGCTGCATCTACGCGCAGGTTAGGCAGGTTGATGGTGTAATGTTTCCCTTCGGAGGTCTTCGGTTTGCTCTGCAACAGGCCTATACAGACATCATAGCTCTCCAGGGCCAAATCCATGTCTCCCTGATGAAAGACACGCAAGACAGATTCACAAGCCACCTCTGGCTGAACTGAGTGCAAAGGACTCATTTAATCAATTGTCAAGCAAAAACAAGAAACAAAACATAGACCTCACCTGCAGGGCCAGGAATCGTGCCTTGAGCCAGTAGACACGCACCATGACATCCAGCCAGTCATCCTCAAACAGGTCCTTTTGGGATGAACCTAAGGCCAGGAGTAACAAATCGCCCTGGAAGTGCTGCCCAGGGAAGTCGGAGTCAGCTGCGTCACTGCTGGGACCCACACTGCTTCTTCTTGGAGACACTAGAAAGGACAATTAAAAGAATATTAGAACAAGCCAAGTGTAAATGTGCTGTTCACCACACATGAATATTTAACAAATCCTGACAGCCATGGTCAGAACTGTAATCACAGCGCCCCCTTTAGGCCAATCAGTCCATTTCTTGTAATGCAAAAAAAAAAGGCATTTATCACATTTAGTTTTAGACAACATTTCGTCAATAGTTCTTCAGACATGACACATGGACAAACTAACAGCACAGTACTGTAAAACATCAATCAACCAAGTTTTGCAAAAATCCAAACAGAAACAATGAGGATTAGTTCCCTGGTACTTACCAGTCTTCCCTTTGTTGTGTGACCATTGTTCCAACTGCAACTCCATACAGGCTAAGCTCATTGTCAGCATTTCCTGTACATGTAGCAGATATAAACACTTACTAAAGGGCATCATGTGCTTAAAATATAAACCTAATTCTGATGAAAAACTACAGTCAGGTCCTTCGTTTCAATTTGAACAAAGAAACCTCGATGAGAGCCCAGTGTCTGGAGATCATTCTAAACCTGGCTCCACAGTGAGTGAGTGTCTGGGACAATGCAAATGTTTTCATGCTATCATCAAAACAATCTTTATGCAAGTGGAACAAAGATTTGACATTTCAATTGAAAAAAATAGTTTAGATTTTTTTCATTAATTTCATACAGCAGTGACTGATATTTACTGTCCAGTGTGTCTCTGTCTTAGAGGAAACCTAAAACATCTGCAGTCTAATTCAAGTTGAAGCACTCAAGAAATCGACCTGTCATTTACCTGGATGTGTTGGTTACTGCAGTCCCGAAGAAGAGGGTTAGGAAGACCACTGCTGTGCTTCCTCCAGGTCTGATAGACCTCCAGCACCACGGCATTCAGCCCCCGAGGCCACTCCTCCAGGAACTTCTGACCCACAGCTTTCAGGTAGCGCATCATCAGGTCCAGAATACCACCATTGGTCATATTATTGAGCAGGAAATTGTGGACATCCTGTTGCTCTACAAAAGGGAATTCACAGTTTGTTAATGACAGGAATGGCAGTAAGGCACAACAGTGTAATGCAAAAGCACATCCATGATGCACTACTTACCAGATTCCATGTATTCTACTGAGTCAACAGGCAAGCAACTTCCATGTAGAGGCTGCATGTCCTCCTTCCCGTCACAATGTGTCTCCAGATTACTCAGACTTTCATCATCATTATCAGGATCAAACTTCTTCAGCCTAAAACAGTGAGAGAGTTCGTCAACAGAACTATAATGAGCTATGTAGTAACATATTATATATTAGGTTTGGTGTAAACTACCTGGACGGTAGGTATTTAAAAAGCAGTTCTTGAAAATCAATCTTCTCTTCCTTTTTGCATTTCGTGTTTCGGACACGTGCTGAGCGCCTCTTTGCTGTCTCCCCACTATCTTCCACAACACGTTTCCTTTTTGGAGCTTTCTTAACTTTATCTGTCAGTGACACTTCCACTGCTGTAGCTGTGAACATACATTAGGATAAAGAAAAAAAACATTACTTGTTACAGAATATTAGCTATACAGCTGTGAAAGCAAATATGTACTTATGATATTCTTGGCAGGCAAAAGAGAAATTTCTCTGTATAAACAACTAACCGACAGGAGGAGCAGAAGTGGTGACCTCCACCGTGGTCTGGCTGGAGGTAATCTGAGGTTGGGCACCAGACTGGGGTAGAACTGCTGGCTCGGAGAGGGTCATTGGTGGCAGGGATGAGCTGGGGCTGCTGCTCAGCACGGTGGTCTGGCCCATACTGACAGGGCTGCTGGGCTGGGGGAGGTTCTGGAGGAAGTTTGGGTCACGGTACTCTGACAAGTCGATTCTACGGCCGAGACTCGGACGCGGAGGCTCACATGTGGTCTGATGCCTGTACATTGCAAGAAGGCTTTCGCCCACATGCTTCCATCTGAGATACAAAAACAACAGCTTTTTAATCTCAACTCAAGCCGTCTTAAAAGGAGATATCACTTATTCACTGGGAAAAAACATGGGCAAAGTCAGATATCACAACCCTCGGGAGCAAAGGTTGACTGATGGTTCACAAAACTGAGCACAGAAAGCAATTACATCAATGTGAGCAGAGCTCAACCTGTTTCTACATTTTATAGCTTTGCAAGAAATCTTAGCGTAAGTATTTCTTGGTTTATCCTCAGAAAGACAAATAACACAAG
Organism: Centropyge bicolor; assembly: GCA_037975185.1. Lineage (NCBI taxonomy): Eukaryota > Metazoa > Chordata > Actinopteri > Pomacanthidae > Centropyge > Centropyge bicolor. The sequence goes on from JBBMOC010000149.1 coordinate 428,367, forward strand.
CTCAAACCTTAACTATTATTTTGTTATCTTATCACTGGTTAGATCAACTTTTAGTAACAAGCTAATGTGAACTAAACAAAACAAGGACACCACACTCACGAGAGGCAGCGGATAGGCTGAATCAACAAAAGATCAGGTTTTGGCTCAGAGTGAGAGAGAGCCTGTCTGCGCTTCCGCATCTCCAGTGCCTCTTCCACGATGGAGTCACGTTCCTCTTTCTCCACTTCCACGTAGTGAATAGACATATTACTGCAAATGACCAACGCCGCAGCACAGAGGTCCGTCAGTGATGTCAGAGTACAGAGCTGCAGGCTAGAGCACATTCTAAAACAGATGGAGGAATAAAAAGGGAGGTGGCTTCACCATTTCATGAACATCTGCATTGTGTCCCTCTTCAGACAGGGCTGCTCCTCAAAGATCTTCTCCTTCAGCACCAGGCCTTTAGTGTAACAATGATCCCTCTCCAGGGCTTTAGCGATGAAGTACAGACAGCCTGGAAAAACATATGCAGATGAGATGAGATGGTCATGAGAGAGGATCCAGAGAAAAGAGCTCATGATTATGATGCATTACGTACAGGTGTAGTCACTGAGTGTGTAGAGAATAGTTATGAGGTTGTCCAGGCAGGGCCAGTGGTCTGGATTACAGTGCAGTCCCTCTTCAAAAGCATGTCGAGCCAGAGGAATGCGCACAAGTCGCACAGCCACCAGACCAATTTTGTACCACATGTTCACATCAGTGGAATCCAACATAACTGCCTAAGAAGGAAGCAGAGAATATGACATGAACACTCAGCACTGGGTTCTTCATGTGCATGAAACACACAGTATGCGATGTCTGCCTAAGGGGTCTCTCAATCAAAACAATGAAAACAAAAGACGTAGTTGATGACGTGCAGCAGCGTGGGATCATGGGAATTGTTGTCTTGTTATCTTGTTGTTAAACAACCATTGTCAATGAAAATCTACCTGATATCACTCAGGCAGAAATGTTCCCAGAGGAGGTCATGTATCAGTTTATATTGTAAGTTTTATTGACATTGACATTTAGTCGCAAAAAACACCAAGAATGATAATAAACTGTTAAAAGCAGTGTTTTAATGTTTTACCTCCAAATAAAACTCCATAGCAGTTTCCAGATAATCCCGTGATGCAGCCATTGTAGCCAAGTTTTTAAAAGTAGAATATTTCAACATCAGCCCGGGATGCTTGAGACCCACTCTCTGATCATCCGAGGGCATTGCCTGGAACATAAGAATACATTAAGATAAGATAATTCTTTATTGATCCTCCATAGGGGAAATTCGGGTGTTGCAGCAGCACAAGCATACAATCAGGTAGAAGTATAAAGTATACAAAATAAAAAACTATAAGAAACTATATAAAAAAGTACAAGTGGAACCTAAAGTGGCTTAGTGACGATAAAGTGACAACATCAAATAACAAAGCAGCGGCAAATGAGAATATGAGGTAGATAATGCAGCATAGTTATGTCAGTTAAGTTTGGCACCAAACACAGTGTAATGCAGATTCATTCCTCTCCTGTGTGTGAAAAGGGTTTGTGCTAGCCATGACAAATCTGAATTTGAAGCCGATCAGTGCTTTTATTGGTGATAAATGTTACAAATTTCAATGTAGTTTTTATTAGACAAATTAGGTTATTTCATATCATTAATCCCAGCCATGCTTGAATATCATGTTGAATTGGATCTGATCATCCTTGCTGACTAAATGGGGTGTGTTGGGGTGATTATGTAAGGGCATTAAACTGGTCTCAGATACATCCCAGACAGACAGTACAACACAAATTGTGTGTGTTCTGTAGAACCACATTAACAAAGATTTTTTTTGACAACTGTAGACAAGGACTAAAAGCTGGTTGATATGTTACCTCTTTGAGCAGTGGCGTTTTGAGAAGCTCATGATATGCTGTGGCAGACTCCTCAAACTTGTCATGTTTTTGCAGATCTAAAGCTTTGTGGTATAAAGCGAACGCCTCGGCTTCCTGTGGACAGACAAAAAAAAAAAAGGAAAAATCAGACAACTTATTTGGAGCTACAGAAGAAAATGTCTGCATTGCCAGACAGGCCGAATATTGCTGATTCATCTGCATATAGTCTGCACCTGAGCCTCTTTTGTCTGACTCTTGTTACTTCGCAGAGGATCTTGAGACTCATCCGCAGCTGTCGAAGCAGCATTCAGTGCTGCTATGCGAATCTGTAAAGAGCAACACAGAAAAAGAGGCAAACCCCTTCAGCAGATAAACAACTCAGGAGAGGGGGTAGACGGGGCAGACAGAAAAGATAGCATTGATAGGAAACAGCTACTGAGGATGCACAAGATATTTAAAGCCTCACCATCTTATTATGTGAAAATCAGACCTTCCACCTTCACGGTTTGCAGCTTTTGACTGGACCTGTATGGAAACCGAGCAAAGAGCGGAAGATAAAAGCAGGCAGGGCAACAATTCAGCAGGCAAATATGGCGTTACGTTAAAAAACAATATAAAGAAAACCATGTTCTAAGCATCATCAGACAATCTTGTATTTACCAAGTTAGTCGACTGCACATGTTAATGTAAGTCTATGTGAGAGCTTCACCGGATAAAAAAACTCAAACAGAGAGGAGGCAGCCCGGTGTTGTCATATATTTTCATTTGGCACAGTTGGAAAATGAGAGGGGCTATTTCACCTTGTCCAAAATGCCACTCAAAACTTAGCCTGGTTAGCTTAGCTGTGCTGCACTTTGTCCTGGGCACGAGTTCAGCTTCACTAATTAATGCATCATCCTGTCAGGTTAGCAAGAGCAACCAGCTAACACCTCACAGTGCTGCCTCAGCTAGGTGATGTTAGCAGCTGTTAGCATACACGTTCATGAAGCTAACACGTTAGCTTGTGTTTCACCGGTTCACCGTTACTTTCAAACCGGGACGACTCACCGCTCATTCTCGTGTTAACTGCACTCGAAACGCTGCTGTTCACTGACGAGGCTTCGAGCTCTGAAAACCTCCGCAGCCATGAGCGACACGAAGCTCACAGCGACTTTCAAACTTCATTTATTCTTCAGCCTTTGTTGTTGTTAACGACGGGAGCGTTTTGCGTCACAGTACGACATTTGCTACGCGCCAATTAGTAAAGTCATCGCTCATTGGTCAACACTCTGTAGGTGTTTTTATGTGACCAATCGCATATTAAGATATTAGGTGAAACCATTTAGCGTCACACACAGTATTAAAATATGATTTACCACAAAGATAAAGGGTTTAAGTTGCTAATTGTAATAAAAAACCAAGAGCAATTATTATATATTTAATTACAGTTCTATAGACAAATGAATAATTTATCTTAAATTGTTATCACACTTGCATCTTGCAATTTAAAAATAATTGATCAAACCTGTCAAAATTGTGCTAAAACATAATTTCAAGTACAGATTTATACAACACTCATGAACGCCATTTTAAAACAATCATGAAAGGCCGTTTTACCACATAATGTTATTGAAGTACAAAGATGAACAAACCAGCAGCCTGTAGAGAAAAGGACAGTTTTTACTCTTCACAGGGTTTTTTTTTGCTTCTTAACCTCAATCCGGTCAGAAACAGAATGCTTTCATCTGATAAATCAAACCTGTGAACAATATTTTTTTTCAATTTTCAATCAAAAACATATCTTCTAAAACATAATAATATCAGATTAGAATATTTCTACAGCAGCCTTACTATGGACTCTGAGGTATTAGGTTAATTAATTATACAGTTTCTATTAATTAAATCGGAGAATAAGAAGGAAGGTTAAATACTTATAACCGATAATGCTCTCATATACTTGCAGTTAGTCTTGTACATTTAGAATCAGTATCATCAACCTGCATGATGAACAGATGACCACTAGAGGGCAAACCTTCATTTCATTATACTGCACAATGTTTTTTCTGAGACTGATGTGCAGTTTTTTAAATCACATCTACTGATCAGTTTGATCTCAGACATGTGCTTTTGCTGCATTTAACTGTGATACTCATAGTAATATTTTATTAATATTGTCCTTCACGCAGCAGGCAGATGATACAAAGCAGTGCCATCTCTGACAGAAGGTGCTTCTCCTCCTCCATAAAGAGTCTGTACAGACAGATACATTTTGTCTTTGTTGGGATTTATGGTTGTAAATTGTAACAACTCCTGCAGTTTTTAGGAGTATCAGTATCCTGTTTTTGTCCTCAGTGACCCAGTCTGTTGCAGTCCCTTGTTGCTCCACCACTCATCCCCGCCTCCTCCACCCCCCACACCCTTCCTCACCCCACCCCATCTTTCCCTTGGCTGAGACTGGCTGGCTGGCTGGCACCATTATCAATTCCTTCTGTCAGCATGCCTGCAAAAAACAGCTTACGTCATAGTCATTACTGGCTCTATAAAAGCCAGAGTAATGCAGATTCCCAGTGCAGTCAACTCAGCTACATCCCCTGACGCAGAGCAGAGCAGCCCGTCTCTCAAGTCATGACTTCCAGCGGCTTTGACCCTTACTTCCCTTCTACTTACAAGAGGAGAGTAGTCGTGCGCAATGCAGGATATGGAGCAGGTGGAGGGATAGGATCTAGGCCTGCCTACTTCAGCCATTCTGCTCCATTACCTTCCTATGCATCTTCACGCAGAAGTTATCCAACACACGTCCGAGCTGTGTCCAGCTACTCCTCCGTGCTCTCTGCTCCGGCGTCTGCAGCTGCCACCGAGCTGCGCCTGGACCAAGCAGCCCAGGTCAGCTCTGAGTTCAAGGCAATAAGGACCCAGGAGAAGGCTGAGCTGCAGGACCTGAATGACCGCTTTGCCAGCTTCATTGAGAGGGTCCATGAGCTGGAGCAGCAGAACAAGTTGCTGGAGACTGAACTCCTGCTGCTCAGGCAGAGGCAGACGGAGCCGTCCAACCTTCGGGCCCTGTATGAGCACGAGATCCGCCAGCTCCGCGCTGCCGTAGAGGAGGCCCGCCATGAGAAGCAAGCCGCCCAGGACCACAGGGACGAGATGGAAGATGTGCTGAGGAACATGCAAAAGCGCTACGAGGACGAAGTGCTGGGCAGAGAGGAGGCAGAGGGCAGGCTCATGGATGCCAGGAAGGGAGCGGATGAGGCTTCGCTGGGCCAGGCCGAGCTGGAGAAAAGAGTCGGGACCCTGCTGGATGAGCTGGCCTTCCTCAAGCGCCTCTGTGAGAGCGAGATAGCCGAGCTGCAGGCCCAAATCCAGTACAGCGCAGAGGTGTCGGTGGAGATGGAGGTGGCCAAACCAGACCTGTCGGCCGCTCTCCGTGACATCCGAATGCAGTATGAGAAGCTGGCGCAGCACAACCTTCAATCGGCCGAAGAATGGTTCTCCAGCAAGATGAACGTGATGACCGTGGGCACTGCTCAGAACACGGAGAGCGCACGTAACGCCAAGGACGAGGCCGCAGAATATCGCCGGCTCCTCAAATCCAGGATGCTGGAGATCGATGCCTGCCGTGAGATGAACCAAGCTCTGGAAAACCAGCTGCAGGACGTGGAGGAGAAGCAGAGTGCTGAGATCTCTGCACTGCAGGTGAGAACAGAATAATGGAGCTGGCATGCAGATATCTAAGTGTCATTTATATGATCCAAAAAAAATCACTATAAGTTGAGTGAATTCTTCCATTTCTTGGCGTCTGAGATGAGCCTGGGTACCAGAGTGTGTGATGATGATACTCCAGAGATGAGCTGAGATGCAAACTGCCTCCAACCCAAAATGTTCCACTAACATTTATCTTTTCAATACAGGACACAATAGGTCAACTGGAGGACGAGTTGAGGGCAAACAAGAATGACATGGCTCGCTACCTGAAAGATTACCAGGACCTCTTGAATGTGAAGATGGCCTTGGATATAGAAATTGCAGCCTACAGGTGAGTGTCTCTCCAGTGTGTTGTATATTGTGGGATTTAAGTGAAGGCCACCGTCATCGATAACTTGGCTTCTCATTTGTTTGTGATATGTGTCTTATTCTGTTAGGAAGCTCCTTGAAGGAGAAGAGAACCGTTTGAGCGTGGCGGGACCGGGGTCTGTCAGCGTTTACTCCCAGGCCATGTACGCTGCTCCATCCTACGGAAGAACACAGTTCTCCACACAGTCTCAGCTGAGCTCTGCAGCTCCGTACCTGCTGAGCTCCCGCCTGTATTCTTCATCGCTCTCCACTGAGGAGACAATATCTGCAAGCCACGCACAGCAGGCGGAGGCCAGCCCTCCTCAAGAGGAGGAGGAGGAGCAGGCTGAAGAGGAGGAGAAGGAGGAAGAAGAGGAGGAGCAGGAAGAAGAGAAGGAGGAAGAGGAAGAGCAGGGAGAAGAAGGGGGGGAAGAGGAGGAGGAGGAGGTGGAGGTGGAGGAAAAGGAGGAGGAAAAGCAGGAAGAGGGAGAGGAGGAGGCAGCTGGAGAAGGTTAGTGTGGTGATTTTACTTAACTGATTTGTGCATGTGTGGTGGTTAATTCATTCTTCTCTCCCTCCTCACATGGCTTCGTACATGAAGAAGGTGAAGCAGAGGATGGAGAAAAAGAAGATGAGGTGGAAGGAGGGGAGGAGGAGAGCCCAGCCCAAGAGGAGGAGGATGCTGAGCAGAAAGAGGAAGAGGGTGATGAAGAGGGCGAGAAGGGGGAGGAAGAAACTGAGAAGCAAGAGGAGGAGGAGGAGGCTGAAGAGAAAGATGAAAAAACAACAGATCAAAAAGTTTAAATTTGAATGCTTTAGAAATACTGGTGCTCTATATGTACAGAGATGTTCCTCTCATTCCAACCAAATGAAAATCTCTCGAAATGGGAAGACAACATGTTGAGGGACAAATTCTCTGTACGATCGACTCGAGTGACTCACAGCATGTACGCACAGTCTACCAGCAAAGATACGAAAACAATATTAAAGCTAATGAATACATTGATGAAGACAGGATGTGACAAGTGTCTGAAGTAGAAAATATGCTTTGTGGAGATTTGTTTGCAAACACCTGTGTGCTTTACTGTCACCAACACATGCCTGAACCCCTGTCTGTATGTCTGACATGCACTGAGTGCTTTCAGTCCATGATGTGCTGCATTGAACTCAAATAAAGCCTTGAAGCCTTGTGAACCCAGAGCTGGCCCCAGGCTTTTAGTTGCAATGAATTGTCAAATCAGAAAAACATTTACCGTGAATAAACGCGTTAGCAGAGACTCGTGGTCCGTGTCCGCGCTCTGTGACTCAGGTAGTTTTAGTTGCTGATTAGCCCCGAGCTCCGTTTTCATTCAGGCTTTAAAACAAACTTGTTCTTTCTCTCCAGGATGTTAATAGAGGTTAATGGAAAAAGTACATAGATTGCAGCCAAAGCGCCCTCGGTTCTGTCCATATTGATAAATCAGTCCACGATTGACTGGAGGGGAGGAGGACTGCAGCGGGGGGGGGGGGGGGGTCAGCGAGTCTGAGTCGCTTTAGCTTCCTTCAGCAAAACACATGTGAAAAAACGACTTAGTCTATCAGACAGTCTAAAGCTTCGATTTCAAACATGTCTGCCAATAAGTCTCTTTAGATTTCTCTTTACTCGGCTGAACCGAAGTCTAGCATATAAGAATTGAGTTACAGTGGCGTTTCTGTCTTTATCTGGAGTCAGCAGGTCGTCTCCGTCCTGATGTGCCGAGCGGCTCTGTGTGATCAGCCAGCTGACACCAGTGTTTTTCCTGCTGCCTCACCCTCATCCCCATCACTGTCCATAAATCAGGCTGCACTGAAACCTTTATGACTCAGCTCGTCTGCTGCACCAAAGAATCTGGCCAAGTGTCAACACACACAGGACGAGAGAGAAGGAGCAAGAGGGAGAGCAATTTCATTATTTCACTGGGCGGAGAGAGAGAGAGATTAAGGGGGAATCAAGGAGAGAGAGAGGGAAAATATGAACAGTAAACCTTGACAGAGGACAGGATGTTTTTTCACCCATCAAAGAGGGTGAGAGACCAGGAGCTTCCTTCAGGCATCTGCAGAGCTGCATCCCTATCACACAAATGAAGCCCAGACACCCACACACACTCTCTCCGTCTCCCCTTCTCACACACATTTAAACAAACACACGCAGCAGTGGATTCGGAGCAGGAGATTCTGTTTGATGTTCTGAAGTCGAAACATTGCATCATGCCGTTTTTGTCCATGTGCTGCATGTTGGAGTCGTTCTGGCGTGTCTCAGAGCGGTGTCCCCGTCTCCGTCTCCATCCTCCCTGTCCTCAGTTTACTCCACCCTGAGCTGAACTACACCATCCTCCTCCTGCAGTGAGCCGAGCCGCTCCAGAGGAGCACTCACTTTAATCATTAGAAATTCTACTCTGCCATGAATTTGGCTTTGCTTACACACACCTTTCAGCACTCAAAGAGATAGCAATTCTGTTAATGTTTTCTTATTGATTAAATGTACACTAATGATATACTAGCGGCTGGATTTTATTCCACGAAGCGGCCTGCAGACAGAATGCTGAAGCAGAGAGAGAGCTCTTCAGGACAGTTACAGTAAAGCAGCAGCAGGATCCATGAGCAGTCCCTCAGGTGCTCCTGTGTCTCACCTGGATCACACACAGCTGCAGGAGGCTTACAGGGCTCTGTGTGTGTGTGTGTGTGTGTGTGTGTGTGTGTGTGTGTGGGTGCAGCTCGGGGCACAGTGGGACACAGATCCCCTGTAAACGTAGCATATCAAAGCAAAGCTGTATTAGTTGGCTCACATTTCATCTCTCGGATATTGAGTTTCATCCCTTACTTCATCTGTCACGTTTGGGTCGGGGACGGACCGGGAGATAAATCTTATAACTCCCTCTGAGTCACTGTGTCAGAAGGAGGGAGGCCCATCACCGAGACCTCCCCGACACACCATCCTGCAGCAGGAGACGTTTCCTGTGGAACAGCAAAGAGAAGCATCAGTGCAGTGAAGTCACCTCAAAATAGATATGAGAGTTTTCAATGGATCGACATCCAGGATGATTATATATACTTCATGGCTTCACAATGAAGTAACCACACTTTAATATGACAAATAAATGAAGAAGAAAGCCCATGATGTAAAGGCTGGCTGGGTCATGAAACATCAGCTGCATAAAGAAAAGAACATATTCCATTTCAGCAGGACGCAGTGATATACTGCTCTGGACTCAATGTCAGAAATCTGATCTGTGAATGAGAAGCAGCTGCTTGTTATTTGGGTTTGTACTCAGGCCACATGATAACCTGTGCAGTTTACAACCGAGCAGACGCTGCAGTGAAACGCTGCACTTTACCCAGCAGGCATCTGTGACAGAAAAATAACATTCACACTCCATCTTTTAATGACTACTAGGGGGAATACACTGAGAAGAGTCACTGCTGTCCACGTCCTTGGAAAGACGAGGCTTTCACCTTCTCCTCCTGATTATGGTTTTTAAACGGTGGGTGGATGTGCTCCCCCCTCTCAGACAGCTCCGGCCCCCGTCCAGACAGCGAGGGTGGTCACGCTGCAGTCGGCCGCTTCTGTTGTCACGCAGCTCCGCTTTGTCTCCGCGAAGAAAAGGAAGCCTCAGATAAGAGTTGTGGCTCCCTCTGCTGATCTCAGAGAATCGCCTAATTAAAAAGGCTCTGAGGCTCCACGTCGGCCTGGAAGACAGCAGACAGAGCCTATTTCATTTAAAGATGTGGCACTCTCGCTCTAAAAATAGAGGCTGGCTTCTGCCGGTGTACACAGAGCTGCAGTTTTCAGATGGCATTATGTACCCACTACAGGGGTACATAGGATGCTTGACTGAGTCAGATGGAGAGAAATGGGGGAGCCTCAGGGCACATCCTTCCTCATGCATCACAGCCTGGAAATGAGATGTTAGACTTGTGGATATAAATGTGCTAACCCCGGCTCACCTGAAGAAGACGGATTCTGTGTTCGCAAGCATTAACACTTTAGACGTCCTGCTGTTGTGTCTGTGTTTCTTCAGACCTGAAGCTGAAACATATATATATATATATATCATCAGCACAGTGAATGTACGGGACTTCATGCAGGTGTCAATATCAGTGCAGACAAATATCGACTTTGAGCTCACATCCAGAGGTGTAGGACTGAAAGGGAAGTGAGTGCACAGGGCCCTGAGGTGGGGAGGGCTCTTCATGCTTGCATCATTACAGCCTGACTGTAGTGTCACACAGGCAGGATCTGACATCATGCAGCAGACACGAAACAAACATATATTCTATACAAGCTTATGTAGAAATAGAAAAGTTTTGATATCCCTGCACCAAAGGTCAACAGCTAATCCCATTCTGCCCCAGGACGTTGAGCCCTTGTGCACAGACAGTGCATTGACCGATCTGCTACAGCATGGCGGGAGCAGGCTATTACCTGATTCTGCTGCCAGGTGGAGACTGGCAGCCAATCAGCACAATGTATGAAGTGGACAAATGAACCTGAGGCCTCTCCTGTCCCCTCCTCCCCCTCCTGTCCCCTCCTCCCCCTGCTGCCCCCTCCTCACCCTGCTGTCTTCATGGTCCCCTGGCACTGTTTTCCTCCGTCTGTCTTGAGATGATATGTCTAGTTTCAAAAACTGTAAATGGAGTCCAACAGTGTCATTACAGCCTGACTGTAGTGTCACACAGGCAGGACCTGACATCACGCAGCACGCACGAAACAAATATATATGCTATACAACCTTGTGTAGAAATAGAAAAGTTTGGATATCCCTGCACCAAAGGTCAACAGCTAATCCCATTCTGCCCCAGGACGTTGAGCCCTTGTGCACAGACAGTGCATTGAGCGATCTGCTACAGCATGGCGGGAGCAGGCTATTACCTGATTCTGCTGCCAGGTGGATGCTGAAGCCCAATTTGCCGCTGGCGTCATGCGGTCCTGGCAGCGGACCCATAAATCCATTAGGCCTTTTGTCTGCTTTTGTCTCAAGGAGTGAACACCTCAGCGGGGGCTACGGCCGGCGTTCAGAGCCCGAGCACTCAGAGGGCTCCGGAGCATTAGAGCTCCTCACATCACAGAGATCACAGCTCGCTGGATTCAGTAATGTCAGCCACTGAATAACGGCCCAGTCACGTCGGGTCATTTCATACATATGGATGCTCATCGTGCTTCGTCTCTGTGCATCCCATAAGAATGAAAACACGTGGGCACATGCGCTCGAGCATGTCTGCACTCAAACACTAATCACACACTGCAGGCTGCAGGAAGGACCACGCCAGATAGGGAGCATATGTATTAATTTTACAACTGTCTGTCAAGTTAAATGTTCATTCATAGTGTGCCTGTTTGGCTCCACACTGAGAAGCCCCGAGGCAAAGTAAACAGACAGAAAACAAAAGCTTCATCTCTTCTTTATCTGAAATAACTGCAGCCCACTCACACCAGAACACGTCCTCACACAGCCGTCTCCATGTTCACATGCTCCCACCTCACACATCTGCACTTGTTCCTCACCACTGTCTCCAAACGCTGCAGCTCATCAGGGACTTTTAATAGAAGCGTGTCTGAGATAAAACTCAATCTGATCTAAATTAGAAGCCGAGGCGAGCGGGGATCTCTTCTGCAGCTGCTCTGTTCTTGCTGCATATGGGACATTCAACTCCAGATGAACTCTAGAGTTCAACTTGTCGAGCTGTCGCACACACTAACGCAGCACTTACACACACACACACACACACACACGAGAGCAGCACACCAACATGTGAATGTAATTTCACTATAAACATCCTGTGAGGTCACAATGAGGCAGAAACACCACAGCACAACACAAGTGGCTCCTGAGGTTTTTGTCAGTCTGTCTGCTGCACGCAGTGGCAGCAAACAGCCAGGTGGTGGCAGTGTTGCATTCCTTTTTGCAGAGCTGATTTGTTTTTAACTTTTGATCGCCCAATAGAAACTAGTCACATTTGATAAGAGAGAGATTTTGCTGAAGGAACGAGGGGAGCAGAGGTGAGAAGGGCAGGAGCAGATTTAAAGGCCCCGACAATGAAACTCAAACAGTCAGCACCTGCAGCTCAGCCGGAAATAGGCCACAATAATCATGTATAACAGCTCGAGTCATAACCTTGGAAATTCTACATATAGCTGCAAAATCCATCTCCGGTGGCTGGTTTTCAGGATGAGCTCAGTCACTGTGTGGGATTCACTGAACACAGAGCTGAGAGAAAAAGCTGGACTGGGTCTGGAAAACTGATTAACATGTGTTTGCTTCTGCAATGATTTCAATGAATGAGGCAGCAAATATATTATTATGTAAACGTATGCATTATTTATTTATTTTATTTCTGCTTTCTTAATTATAGTTTCGGCCAGTAAACAGACTCGGCGCTGCCTCGTGTTTGTCACAATAATAAGATTCAATAATAGGCTTCAATCAGAGCGCGCTCATTCACCACAGGCTGTGTTTTAAAGCAGCCGCATCACAATGGACACAACACTGTCAACGGGAGGAACAAAGGCGCTGGATGGCTCCGCGTTATTGACAGCAGCATTTGGCTGACCGGTGGCAGCGGGAGGGAGAAAACACACACACACACATGATGGGCAAACAAAAGGCTGAGTGGGCGACGAGATGTGAGGCAGCAGCTGTGGACGGCTCCACAGACACCCGTGGGATGAAGTGACCGTGTTGACACGAGTTTTACATTAAAGCCTCGATGATGCGAAAGTTCAACCACAAGACTTTCAAACTGTGCTGATGTTAAATAAAGCTCATTGATGAGTGTGGTGTCAGTGAATGGTTCTGCTCCAGTTGTCCAACAGTCTGAGCAGCATCAGGACGAGAGGCTTCAGGCTCAGTACAAACTTCACTGGAGGCTTTGTGAGTCCAGCTGATCGAGTCTGGAGACAAACTCTGATGGGGGAGGAGGAGGAGGGAGGGGGGGGGGATTCCTGGTTCACGCCTCCTCCTCCTCCTCCCCTCCCCCTCCCCCTCCTCCCTGTTCAGTCATGATGGCGGAACTGTAGTCTTCGGGACGAGCAGGACTCCTCCGCCGCGGTCTCCCACTTCTTCCCTCGTCCGGCAGCTGCAGCTCTTCCCGCAATGAGCCGCTGGATTCCCACTAAGAAAGAGAAGTATGGAGTGGGTAAGTTCTGCCCGCAGCTCACTGCGTTTCTGCCTCAAACTCCGCTCAACTTCCAGGCGGAAAGTTGAGCAGCGGGACTCGGCGGCCACTTTGTAGCTGTTGCTCGGTGTCGACTGGAAACTTTGTATCCGAGGGAAACTTTCCAGGAAACTCGCAGTTGGAGCCTCCTGAATGTTGCTCGGTGATAAGATTCACCGTCCTGCTGCTTGAAGCCACCGAGGCTGACGGGAGCTGGAGCTGAACCGGGGTGAATCCTCATTTTGCTGGAACCCCCCTGAGGGGCTCCTGAGGGCCTCCTGAGGGGCCCCACATGCTGGGACTGTGCTGCAGCATGAGCTCAGACTCTGGTCTGTGACAGCAGGCTGAGCTGTGTCTGTCCATAGTGAGCTGGTGCTAACTGAGGTGTGGCCCTGTCAAGTCTCCATGTGTGTGTTTGTGGACCTGCATGTTCCTGCTATCAGCTCTTCCTCCACGCCCTCGAGGCAACTCAGCAAAAGCTCCATGAGAAATTCCTCTCGGCTTTGCTGTGAGCACAGGTTGCTCTCTGCTCACCTTCCTGAGTCCGAGCTTAAAGCGACAGGCTGAGTTTCCTGCTGGGAGCAGATGGGTCACACTGGGACCAGGCCTGGGTCTGCTCTGTCCTAGCTGGATCCTGTCTCAGGTGTTTCTGCTCAGGTTCAGGTTGGGAGGCCGTGCGGCTCCAACCCTCCCTCTGACTTATAGACGACCTGGTTTCAGCAGCTGATGTTGAGGAATGTTTCCTGTTAATCCCTTTAGATCCTGGACAGAGTTGAACTACGTACGTTTGAGATCCGGTCAGTCGAGCCGAGCTGAGGCCAACTCCAGGCAGAACGGTTCTGGGATGAAAGAGGAGATCGTCAGGTTTCTGATGATGTCACTAATGTCATGTCAGCTAACAGGGAATGTGGAGCTTAAGATGTCACAATCTTTCATTTGTGACACTGTCATAACAGGACTCGCTCCTCATGTTTACATCCTGAACAGAAGCTCTGAGACTGAAGAACATGAGGACTCTGGGTAGTTTGATATCTGCCTCTGAACGAGTCATTCATGCCTTTGATCTAAACCCAGAGAGTCGGCCTTTTTTAACAGCTTACAGGAACAACATTACACATTTGTGACGAGCTGATGCTCTTAAAGTTAAAGGTGTGTTTACAGGTCTGGTGGAGAACTGAGATAAGATCTACCCCAGTTCATCCTGCTACATTTGAAAGCAGCTGTGCACAGCCTTGACTAGTAGTCGATAGTTGAAGTCATTGAGTCAACTAGTCGTTGCATGTTTATTATGTTAATTGCTTTATTGAGTTATTTATGTTTTTGTCATTCAGTGACTGAACTAACAGTAGAAACAGAAACATTGATGATCCTGAATGTGTTGGAAAAACCAACCAGTCAATTAGTCCAACACAGTTTAACGGCACATAGTTCTTGTACAAAACACCCTTATACATAAAAACAATTACTGGCAGCCAATCAGCACAATGTATGAAGTGGACAAATGAACCTGAGGCCTCTCCTGTCCCCTCCTCCCCCTCCTGTCCCCTCCTCCCCCTCCTGTCCCCTCCTCACCCTGCTGTCTTCATGGTCCCCGGGCACTGTTTTCCTCCGTCTGTCTTGAGATGATATGTCTAGTTTCAAAAACTGTAAATGGAGTCCAACAGTGTCATTACAGCCTGACTGTAGTGTCACACAGGTAGGATCTGACATCATGCAGCACGCACGAAACAAACATATATTCTATACAAGCTTGTGTAGAAATAGAAAAGTTTGGATATCCCTGCACCAAAGGTCAACAGCTAATCCAATTCTGCCCCAGGACGTTGAGCCCTTGTGCACAGACAGTGCATTGAGCGATCTGCTACAGCATGGCGGGAGCAGGCTATTACCTGATTCTGCTGCCAGGTGGATGCTGAAGCCCAATTTGCCGCTGGCGTCATGCGGTCCTGGCAGCGGACCCATAAATCCATTAGGCCTTTTGTCTGCTTTTGTCTCAAGGAGTGAACACCTNCCTGATGCCCCCTCCTCCCCCTGATGCCCCCTCCTCACCCTGCTGTCTTCATGGTCCCCTGGCACTGTTTTCCTCCGTCTGTCTTGAGACGATATGTCTAGTTTCAAAAACTGTAAATGTCCAACAGTGTCCCAGACGTTCAGTGATAAATCGGTCACTGCTCTTTAAAGACCTCCTCCAAAATCTGTAACGTACTTCATGTCAAAAATACTGTGTTTTGAACATCAGTGAGACAGAGTGCTTTATTAATCCCTTTGGGAGGTTCCCTCAGGGAAACTGACAAAAGTTAGGTTCCACCGAGATTTGAACTCGGATCGCTGGAGATCCAGTGTGCTAACCGTTACACCATGGAGCCCTCGCTGAACAGTGCTTTTTGTCTCCAAGGGTTTTTCCACTAAAAAAGTTCAATTAACTAGTTCAAAATTCTTAAAAGCAGATTTGCTCGTCTAAACAAGGAAACTGATAAAAGATATTTGGAACCAACCAGTGATGAATGTATCAATGTACTCACTGAACCTAACTACAAGTTTGAGCTACTTGTACTTGTACAAAGTTTTTTTTAACTTCAGTACATTGATTAATACAATTGATTATACATACAATTGAGCTTGTGTAAGCTACATGTTGGGCCGTGATTGGCTTCCAAACAGGATGTGATGTCACAGTTTGTCCTGGTCCGTAAACCTCTGTAAAGTCCGATTTAAGGTGATACTTTTCACCTTCGTCAGATGAAAACGACCTTTTGGTGTCAGACTGCACAGAGAAGCTCAAACATCCAAGTGAAGGGACGAGAAGTAAAACACATTTTTGAGTGAAGGGGAATCTTTAATATGCAGTTGTTATGATTACTTATATTATTTACTGTAGTATATTTACTTATATTCATTTTGTGTAATGAGTATAAGGCCTCACATGACTCCCTCCTGCGATCACCTGGAGGTGAGTCATCAGACTGACGAATGCTTCCTCTCACTGCGGCCGTGTGAAGCAGGTCTGAGCTTCGCCGCCACGGCCTCTGCTTCGTCACATTATTCAACAGATAACTAAGTTTCTTTGCAGCGGCGCGGCTGCAGGTCGCCGCTCTGCAGGTGTTAAAGCCATGTGGGCCGTGTTATTTGCAAAACAAGACAAAGCTGCTGTAGATCACAATCAATACGTCCCCGTTCGTCCATCTCGCCGTGTCAAACCTGACGGCTGCCGCCAGATAAACACCGCCCTGGTTCTCAGGTTTGATGGACGGAGCAGACGTCTGGACTCATTTAAACCCACTGATTTCAGGCACAAAGATATTTTTTCTCCTTCAGATAAAGCTTCTGTAATTTTCTCTGGGTGCAGCAGGGTTTTCAGCAGAATTCAAAGATGCACTCTGCTCTAATTTTAGCCCTTTTTGCACTGTGAGCTTTGAGCTTGAGAATTAACGTTCTGATTTATGATAACCTATGAGGACGTATTAGCCGGAGCGCAGATCGTGTCTGGCTGTGGAGCCTCTGCCGGGCCTGTGTGTTTCCAGCGTCCTGCCGCAGGAGGATTTGCTCCAAACAGCCTCTAATAGACGTGATTTTCCTGATGGCTGCAGGTGGAGATGCTGCAGCTCTGCCCTCAGCACCACTTGAAACTAGTGTGTTGAGTGTTTTATGGATGATCTATCACTGAATGGAAGCTTTACAAATTCATAACTTAAATGCTCGTTCATGTCATTGATTTGAAACTAAAGTGCTGCCCTTCTTCATGCTGCTGATTGTTCTGTGTTTAATAGTCTGCTCTGTGAAATATTTCCTTCCAGGCTCCGCGGCTGAAGTGAAAATGATGGTGGTTGTTGTTGAATCAGAGTCTGTTTGTGCAGCGCGCCGTCGGCCCACTCCTGCCTGCACTACGTTATTTCTTTCATGTGTTAGATTGAAGGGTTTTCCTGCTGAGATTCAGAGTGAATTCACCCAGCCTATTTTCAGGACAATCGTATGTTCAAGGCCTGGTTGCTAGGCTCTGGAATCATGCATAATTGTGTGTGTGTGTGTGTGTGTGTGTGTGGTTTTCCCCCACTTGTTTTGTTTGTGAGTTTCATGGTGGCCGTAACTTGGACGAGCTGTTGTTTTGCTGTGACAGCCAGTCAGTTTCTCAGTGAGCTGTGTTAAGTTTGATGAGCTGCTTAAACTCTTTATTTAATTGTTCATTTCAGGCAAATCTGATTTGATCTAAAGTCATTGTGCACCTGAACTCCCGCCTGCACAGATCGAGGCTCACTGGACTGTCAGATCCTCGTTGTAGAGGACGGCGGAGGAGTGGGACCGATGAGCTGTGCCGCTCAGCTGGGCTCCTGCCGCTGGCGCAGGGCCACGCCGCCGCCGGGCCCCGATGCCGTGTCGAGCTGCTGAATGGACCATTGTCACTCTCGGCGTGACCAGAGGCAGATGTCACTTCTTCAGTGCACGTTCCATTCAATATTGTTCTGGATGCACAAATAACTTCCTGGTGTTGAAGAGGATTCACAACATGTCTTCTTTTTAAATAAATCAACACAGCGTGTGACTGTGTGAGCTGCGAAGGCCTCTGCTCATAACACTGTGCTTTGTTTGGTCTGAGGAGACACCAGAGCTGTGATGGGAGGAAAATTAGATTTTGGTTTAAGGGGAAAAAAGAAAGTAAGAAAGTGTAATTGGTTTTGCAGAGTTTGTTTTTTTCCTTTTGGGTGACGGGATGAAGACCCGGCAGAGAGCTGTCAGTCACATGAACCTGTGCAGGTGATAACTTCACCACACAGCCAGCTCAGGTGGAAACTGAGTCTCAGGCTAAAACCTGAGTCCCTGTGGAGAAGTTTCGTCCAGGCAAATGTGTTTTATGGAAAGCTGGAAAAGTCTTTGGGTGAAGAGGAAGTGGTGGAGGGAGAAGCATATTCACATTCAGTCATGTCAGGTTTTGGTATTCAGACTGAGGTGTGATAAGCTGAGCCAGTTGAAGCGTGCTGTGAAATCTAGCCTCCAGCCACAAGCATTATCACCATGCAAGTCAGGGCAGAGCTCTGCTCATACTTCCTCTGTCTTACTATGAGAGTGAGCGGCTGCGCGCTGCTGCTGCTCCCTCAAGTCATGACAAAGACCGTCGCTACAGTATTGTTTGCCAAGGTTTCTCTTTTGCAACGTCTTTCTGGTGTGTGTGTGTGTGTGTGTGTGTGTGTGTGCGCGCACGCGCGCGCGCATGCATGTGCGCAGACGTGTTCCTGTGTGATCCCTCCCATACGTGTCCTGGTTAGAGAGTTCCAAAGGAAAGACAGGAGTCGCCTCCAGGAAGGCTGTTAGGTTAATAAAGGCAGAGCAGACGAGGGCGGGGCTCCCAGGTGAGCCAGCTGGCAGACGCACAACCTGCGTGTGTCACTGTTGACCAAAGGCCGCGCTGGAACGATGATGTGAGAAATACAGAGGATGTGATGTCATCGGCCTTTTAGCTGTGCTCCCCACGTTTGACACTGAAGCTGCCTGCCGCAGCTCAGTCCCATTTAGCGGCCAGTTGACGGCGGCCTCGGGCCGGCGGCCTCGGGCCGGCCCTTTCAATTAGGAATCGTCAAAACGCTTTAAAGGTTTGTGCTGCACAAACACACACAGCTGCCGTGAGAGAGCGGCCAGACGAGGAATAAATCAAAGATCAAGATCCTCTCTGCTCGCGAGCTCTGCGACGGGGAGGGTGAATTGGTTTCCTTTTCCTGGGAGAAAGCTCTGCAAACCTCTGATCCAGAACTCTTTTAAAAAACAGACTGGCTCCTCTGTGCAGGCTGAGATTGGAAAAGGGGTTTGGGGTTTTTCTTAAATCCATTGGACCTTGAGGAGGAACAGAACCCGTCAGTCTGACTGTCGGCCAGAAGCGGTTTTGATTGAACGTTGTGTGTGTTTCTCATAATGAGACAGTCCCTTCTTTGTCCTACAGCAATCTACAATTATGATCCCAGTGGCGAGCAGGAGCTGTGTCTGCAGGTGGGGGACACGGTGCACATACTTGAGAAATTGGAAGGTGAGTGAGGCTGAGCGCTGCAGGCCCCGACACATCCCTCTCTCCTGCTCTGAAGCAAGCCGGCACAGGAACACCAGGGAAACGCTGAACTAACAACACTCCATATTCTGTGCATGATAATGTAAACGAGTCCGGCGTCGTCCCGACAGGGCCGACTCCCCCCCCCGTCACTAACATGTTCCTCTGTTCATCCCTGTTTCCGCAGGCTGGTACAGAGGCTACACGCTCCGTAAGAAATCCCAGAAGGTAAGAGCATCGTTAGCACTCATTGTC
>JBBMOC010000149.1:452741-486478 GCA_037975185.1 Centropyge bicolor
TCCTTTCATCATCGCCTGACCATGACTGTCCGTCGTCTCAGAGAGTGTGTTTCAAATTTCTCATTTAAACTAAGAGCAGTAAGCAAACAGTCCAGTGTCCACCACAGCCGACTGACAGTGTGTCAACAAACTGTTGACAGCTTTAACAGGAAGGTAAAATCCAAGAAAATGAAAGATCACACAGCTTCGTACATTAAAGACGAGCTGTCAGTACAATCAGTTTATGTAAACCAGGAACTGTGGCCTGGCCTCTGCCTTTCTTTTCTTCATGTCTGATATGTTCTGCTGCTGTACCTGAACACCTGTTAGCATGTCGAACCCGTCCCCTCCGCCTCTGCTGTGACGTCCGTGCGGGCGCCATGACGACTGTCCTCCCTCCGCCTCTGCTGTGACGTCCGTAACAGTTGGCTGAAATATGCTGCGTGTGAGGATTTTCTCAATGAGCATGTCAACGAGTGTCATTAGAAAAACAGTGCTATCCAAATTTGTCACCACTGAGATGATGCACAGCTTAATCAGCCGCAGATATTTCTACTTATCTCGTGCATTTGAATTCTGTATGAAGGCAGCAAGACGTGCTTTCACTGTTGGGAGAACACGAACTGTGGATTCGTGTCTTAAGAGTCACAATTTTCATTTGACACTTTGAACAAAGCGACTGAGAAAACGACTCTTTGATCAGTTTAGCTGCTGCTGATTAAAACTGCATATTTTAAAACACATGCATGAGTTCTTTTGTACTTGATAAGTCTGCACTGCCGCTGTGTGACTTTGCTCTGTGGGAGTCACTCGAGGTAAGTTGGGCTGCAGGGAGGGATAATGGTGCATCTTGTCAAGACATCCAGGAAGCTTCACGTTTCCTTCGCAGCTCCTCCGTCCATTTGTTTGTCACCTGTCAGAGATGCCAGGAGCTGATTTTTTTTTCCTCACCTCGATGCTTCTCTCTCAGGATAGCTATGGAAACCTACATCCGTCAGAGGCAGCTCATCATGTCTCCGCTCATCCCGTCTCGAGTCATCGGAGAGAACGAGCCGCTCACCGCCGTCTTCAACAAAGTCATTGCCACGCGGGAGGTCAATCACAAAGGCCAGGGTAAAATGCAGCGCTCGCAGACAGTGTGCTCCCCTCTGATTTCCCAGGGTCTCTCCAAATGGACCTTTTTGTTTTGAGTGAAATAAATGATGTGTGAGAGGTCTGCGGGCTTTGCTCTTTCCCCGTCTGCCTCATTGAGTTTCTTTACATGTTTGCTGGCAGGACTGTTCGTGACCCTGAAGCTGCTCCCGGGGGACCTCGCCCAAGTCAGGAAGGACTACCCCCACTTTGTGGACCGCAGCACGGCTATCGTCAGGAAGATGGGCTTTCCAGAAATCATCCTCCCAGGTGGGTGAAAGTCTTTGTTGCCGTGCACTGCTCCACATACACCTGGGCCATGTGTGCATTAATTGCACACAAAAAAATTCCGGGCACATCCGCCTGATCGTCTGCTGTCTCTCTGTTTCTCCAGGAAATGTGAGAAACGATATTTACGTGACCTTGCTGCAGGGAGAGTTTGACCGCGGGAAAAAGAAGACCCCGAAAAACGTAGAGGTCATTCTGAGCGTGCACGATGATGAAGGAAATCCCATGGAGGTAAAACACGTCAGCGAGTGCGACCAATGGTTTTTATTTGATCTAATCTTTAGCTTTATGTTCTCTTAAAATCACTTTTGTAATTCTCCCCTAATTATTGTACTTTCATGTTGAGTGGGCAGTGGAGATGTTTTATCAACATTCATGGTCCCCAGATGATGAATCCTCTCTGCTTGGTGCCCCTCACTTTTCCTCTCAGGTGGATGTTTGTGGTTTTGAGCGAAATGTCTCAACAACTCCAGGGTGGATCTCTGTGGTTATCTCGAGATTTGTCCTCTCACGCCACCATCAGATCAAAAATTTCCTCTTATCTGATGATAATATATTAATCACGTGCAGCCTCCCTCCCCCCCCGGACACAAGCCGTGCATCTCCCCATTAAGAGAGACGCTGCTCACTTTTACACACGAGGCACAACAACATAACTTCATTGATTATTTAAATCTGCCGACACGCCGACAGACTCAGTCAGCATCTAATGTAATTAGGGTTCTGTGCTTTTCTACACACACACACACACACACCAGGTTCATGCAGTGAACTCGTTTGCAGCTGTTTAACGCCAATATTTACTTCTGTTTCTTCCGTCGGGTTCCTCACCACAGTTTGTCCCTCAATATTTGACATTACTGAAACACTGGAAATGACTGGAAGCAGCAAAGTAAAGTAAATAGTTAAAGAAAACACTCAGACATCAATACGACACACGATAAAGAAATCACCTGGAAAGCTCACGCTGCTCGACAGAATGTGAAAGGCGATCCAGCCTCCGGGGAGCAGCAGAGAGGCAGAGAAACGTCCGAGCGGCTGAGACAGTAGTTAATGTGGGTGGATGATTTGTGATGATGCGTACGTGTGGATTTAGGTGACGTCAGAGCCGACCTGCACGTCACTGCCCCCCGATGTGTCTGGAGGCAAACTGAAGCCGTTGTCGATGGCTTGTTGTACAGGCCAGTGGAGCAGCCAGTAAAGTGGGTTTTTCAAAAATGAATGTGAAGGTGAATCGCTGTAACCACGAGCCGTCCTGGAGCGCACGAGTCGGAGAGATGAGCCGCAGATGGACACACCCCCACACTGATCGTAAACAGGACACCTGGTTATCATCAGTGTGAGCTGTTAGCTTTCAGCTCGGTGCAGCTTCAGAGCTCGTTCGAATTCTTTTCCCTCTTTGACTGAACATAACCTGTTTTGCAAGCACAGTTTTTATTGCACATGTGCATTGTTCCGACTCCTCTGCTTCACTTTCCGCTCCTATAGAAAGCCATATTTCCTGGAGCCGGTTACGACGGCATCACCGAGTACAAGTCTGTCATTTACTACCAGGTGAAGCAGCCGTGCTGGAACGAAACTGTCAAGGTAAGCTCATGTCAAGTGCCCACGTGTGCGGCCTCCAGCACCAAAGCTCCTGCTCTTTATTTAGTTTTTCAAATGGATTTACTGTAGCTGAATACAATGAATTAATCTTGGAGGGAAGATATCAGAACAGGATGTGCTGCTCATACAAATCCTGCAGCAGATAGTCTTTCCTCCATGTGTATAATCCTGTATTCACACTCCCTTTAATTCCCCCGACTTCTCTCTCCTCCCTGCAAGGTGACAATTCCCATTGAAGATGTGTGCCGCTGTCACCTGAGGGTGATGTTCCGACACAGATCCTCCCAGGACTGTGAGTGACTGCGCCTTATTTATATGACAAACACCCACACGTAATCCTGCCACCGTGTTAAATGCACATTACGCTCCTGTGTATCCTTCAGCCAGGGACAAGTCGGAGAAGCCCTTCGGCATGGCCTTCGTCCGGCTCATGAGAGGAGACGGCACCACGCTCAAAGACGGCAGGCATGAACTTATCGTCTATAAGGTACCAGCTCGTGGTTTTGTACATTCAAACTTAATCCCCCGCACTTCTGTCTTTAAAATAAGCAGGATTGTTTTTATCTAATTACACAGAGATTGGTGTCTCGAGCAGCTGACAGTGGGTAGATGGATTATGCATGAGTCTCCCCCCAATCAATAAATATGAAATTAGACCTCCATCGATCAATAAGCTTCATGATTTATTCCCCATTTTCTGAATTTCTTAGGTCGACGTGAAGAAGGTGGAGGATGCGAAGGTTTACCTCACCTTGCCGGCGACCTGGGCTGAGGTGGAGGAAAAGGAGAAGCAGACAGGGAAGCAGTTCCACCATTCGGGAGTGATCCCTGTGACCAAAGACAGCTTCCAGATCGGCACGCTCACCTGCTCCACCAAACTCACTCAGAACGGTAGCGTACCGCGCCTTTTCTGTTTGGTCCGATCTTCCCATCTCCGCCTGTGTGATAATGAAAAGATGTGCTGTCATCTGTCTGCAGGCTGACAGAGGTGCAGTCCCACCGTCCTCTCCTCCGCCTGCCTTGAAATTAATTAAGCCGATCTGTGTTCCTAATATTTTGCTGATGCGCTGATGTTGATTGATGTAGAACTAATTAGGTTTTCATTGAGATTTCAGGCTTTTAACACAGTCATCTTAGCGGCTGCTGTAACGGAGGAGGTGTCGCTGCTCCTCCTCATAAACTGATGTGCTTGTGTGTTTTCCAGTGGATTTGCTCGGCCTGTTGAACTGGAGGTCTAACCCTGAAGATCTGGACCAGATCCTGCAGAGGCTGATGGAGGTCGAGGGAGGGGAGATCGTCAAAGTGAGTTTTCTTTGCATCACAAATGCTGCTATATTTGATAGGAGCATTACACTGTCTGTTTTAATGGCACTCTTAGTAACAGGCTTCTGTTCTCTGCAGTTCCTCCAGGACACTCTCGACGCCCTGTTTAACATCATGATGGAGACGTCGGAAAAGGACACCTACGACACCCTGGTGTTCAACGCCCTGGTCAGTTTGTCCCTACTGTGCAGGGTCAAAGAGAGGACAGCATCACATTGTGCACACACACATTTCTGAGGTTGTACGTGGTAGTGTGAGAATTTTCTTTCCCAATCAGCAACAACCACACCCAGTTCACTCTGATTGTCCAGATGTGAGAAAGTGAGTGAGGTTTGAATTTCACTCTCTTTCTCATCGCACAACCTTTTCTGTCAGGAGACTGTTCCAGCCACGTTTAACGACCCTGCCTCTCTGCGATGGCTGACCTCCACCTGCACCTTTGAGTGCTGCTGTTTGAGACGCCTATAAACACTTTTGCCTTTGTGCATCATCAGAACACATATCGTACAAACCGCTTGTTTTCTGGCACAACCTGGTCCTTTAATGTGCAGCAGTGGCAGCCTGATGAATGGTTTGCATCAGCAGTAACTGAATACAGCTCTGATGCAGCCTGGGGAGGGCGGAGCAGTGAAATCAGAAACAGTGACACTGGATCACATGCACGCATCGTTTCCTCTGAGGCCTCTTCAACTCTGTCACTTAACAAAACTGACTTTTGTATGCAGAAGTAATGACAGAGTAAATGTTGAACAGTATCAGAAACAGGGCTTGATTTCAGGAGAATGTTCAGGATTCCATTCTTTCAGGCTCTGAGTTTGTTTCCCCTCCTGTTTATAACCAGGTCTTTATAATCACACTTATTGGCGACATCAAATTCCAGCACTTCAACCCCGTCCTGGAAACCTACATCAACAAGCACTTCAGCGCCACCTTGGCTTACATGTGAGTCTCCGCTCTGCCTCTCCCACCTGTTACGCCCCTTCATGCTGTTTATTTTTAGTGCTTCTTTCGCTCCTCTTCGCCCACCACCACATCACCAGCAGACCTTGATGCCTGACTCGTTGGTTTCCTCAGGAAGCTCACCAGGGTCCTCAACTACTACGTGGGCCACGCCGAGGAGCCCGCCCTGACCGAGCGGCTCTACGCGGCGCTGAAGGCTCTCAAGTACCTGTTCAGGTTCATCGTCCAGTCCCGGGTCCTCTATCTCAGGTACGGGAGCCGCCGCCGCACAGGTATCAGCTTTTCACTGTCGTGTTTGAAGGAAGACCGCTTGTGACGCCCGCCCTTGATCCGCAGATTCTACGGGAACAGTGAGGACGGAGACGCTTTCTTCAATTCCATTCGCACCCTGTTCCTGTCTTTCAACACTCTGATGGACAGGCCGCTGGACGAGGGAGTGAAGATCAAGGTAAGCTGGAGAGGAACAGCAGATGTTTCCAGCAGCTCATTAATGATTTATTTTTGTGTTATTGAACTGAAAGTCATGTGGAAACATTTTTAAATTGGCCATTTTCTAGCTTGGAAATCAAACTGAAACACAGTCGGTCAGGCTGGATGAAGATGTTGCTTTAATTTTCTGTCTTAGCTTTCTTCAGCATTGCATGTAAAACGACTGCTGCTGTGAAAATGTGTTACACTGTTATGGACGAGCTATTGAAAAGTTTTACAAATTAACTGTGAAATAAGTGTGGTCTCCCCCGTTGGCAGTCGCGGGAAAAGTGCTGGTTAGAAAAGCTTGTTTTTGCTAGAGAATGAAAGCATCCCTGTGCTTCAGCCTGACGAGACCTGATTCTTTGCTTTTTCAGGGAGCGATATTGAAATACCTCCCCAGCATCATTAATGACATCCAGACTGTGTTTGATCCCGTGGAGCTCAGGTAACTCTCCAGAGGGTTTGCACAGCAGGAAATGATAATTGCCTGTCTCAGTGCAAATTATCATATTTACTTCTGAGTAAAGCAGGCGTTATTCTCAGTTCTTGCTGCTGTAAAATCCGCCGTCATGTGCGCTGCTCATTAGCCCTCCGTGACAATAATTACTGCATGTGAAATGTGAATAGCATAAAAATGGTCACAGCTGCTCTTTGGGTTCTTTTCTTTCATTCTTTCAGCGTTCTCCTCGCCAAGTTCATCGAGAGCATTCCTGACGCTCAGCTCGTGCGTCAGAAGCTGGGCTGCATGTGCAAAATGGTGGAGAGTGACCTTTTCAGGCAGCCAGGTAGGAGTCCTGCAGGCTCAGGAGCCACAGTGACACAAGATGAAGAAATAAATGTTTGTCAGGTCGGCTCCATTGACAAGAAACGTGCCGTGTGATCTGCCGCCACAGATTGTCGGGACGTGCTCCTGCCGCTCGTCACCGACCAGCTGAGCGGGCAGCTGGATGACCACTCCAGCAAACCCGATCACGAGGCCTGCGCACAACTGCTGAGCACCGTGCTGGACAACCTGGACCGCAAGGACGTGGTGAGAATTCACAGAGTTTATCAGTCTAATTACAGGAAAGAAACATGAGTCAGATTTAGAGTGAATGAGCGGCTGGGTTCGCCCTCAGAGATGGGCTGAGGAGCTCAGACGTCTGCAGGGACCTCAGAGTGAAACCGCTGCTCTTTAGCATTGAAAGGAGCCAGTTGAGGTGATGCTGGGACTCTAGACGTTTTCTGGGCATGTCCAACTGGAAGGAAGCCCCGGGGCAGACCCAGAGCGCGCTGGAGGGATTACACATCCCATCTGGCCTGCTAGCATCTAGTCGTCCCCCTGTCGGAGCAGGAGGATGGAGATAAGGAGATGAACGTCTTTAGAAAGGACGGGTGGAGAGTTGGAACATCCAGTCACGCAGATAGTTTAGGTTTTATTTGCTGAAGTGTTGAGATGTGCCACCGCCACAAAACAAAGAGGTGAGTGACATCTGAATCAGAAAATGAAGGCACATCATAATGACCTAAAGCCTGAGGTGAAATCTTCTAACTATAATTTAGGAAAAGGATGGTAGCATGAAATAGTTTCACTTTCAAAATAAAGCCATCAGTCAGTTATCAAAATGGTTAATTACCGGTCAGTGGCCTAATCCGTTTTCTGTGTTGCAGTTTGAAGGAGTGGATCATCAATAGGAACTGGAGCAGCCATTCTAGAAAGCTGTTGAATTATTAAAATTAGTTTCAATATTGTGAGCAGCACAGAGTGAATTCCTTTCACCTCCATTGAATTATAGAGGAGAGAGAGAGATCTCAGAGACGCAGATCTCAAAACAAACCCAAACTAAAAATAATCGTTTTGTTGTTGGCGTTCGGGCGAAGCGACCCTCTGCGGCGTCTGTCTGTGCCGCCGTGCTTCGGCCGCTGATTGACCCTGAGGCTGTTCTCTGTGTGCAGGGTCCCACCAGAGGCCACGTGCAGCTGATCATGGAGCGGCTCCTTCGAAGGGTTAATCGCACCGTCATCAGCATGGACAGATCCTCGCCTCTCATTGTAAGACACACTGCCTCTGTCCTCAGCTTCTGTTCCAACGTTAACACTGACAACACTGACACACACCAGCCTTTTAACACAAACACAGCCAGGTGTGTGTGCTGTGAGTGCAGGCTTGTCTCGGACAGTTGCACCATGTGAGTAACGCTGACTCCTGTCCGGCAGGGCCACTACCTCGCCTGCATGACAGCCGTCCTCAAGCAAATGGATGACACGCATTACGCCCACTACATCTGCACCTTCAAGACGAGACAGGATATCATTGTAAGTGTCCCGGTTCGTCCCCTGTTGGCTGCGTCTCGTCCCACAGCAGCTCATCAATAACAGGCATTAAACCAGCCAGGCCACTTACTGCTCCTTAAGAGAATATTGATTATAGACATTTTAAGCAAAGGATTGAAGTGACATGAGGAGGACGTCTCATGCCCATGAGCACGGGCCTCCATTAAGCTGTGAGGAGCATTATGTCGGACATGTGGCTCTGGATTTGCTTGGTTTGGGTTGAGTGTGGGTCTGTTGGACCATCCTGTCCTTTCTCTTGTGCATATTCTCACGGTAAAGATTTGATTCTCCTGCCGCCTTCAGGACTTCC
The DNA here is from genome assembly GCA_037975185.1 of Centropyge bicolor. Taxonomy (NCBI): domain Eukaryota; kingdom Metazoa; phylum Chordata; class Actinopteri; family Pomacanthidae; genus Centropyge; species Centropyge bicolor. Next base: position 461,122 of record JBBMOC010000149.1, read on the forward strand.
TCATGGAGACGTTCATCATGTTCAAGGACCTCATGGGAAACGTCTTCCCCGCTGACTGGATGATCATGAACCTGGTGCAGATGCAGGTGTTCCTCAAGGCCATCAACCAGTACTCGGACGTGCTCAACATGTATTTCCTGGACCAGGCGCATTTTCAACTACAGGTGTGTCTCCTTCGTTCCCGGCTTTGGTAGAGGTCACATTTTTTATTAAACACAAAATCAAAAGCCAGTGTTATGAGAAGGTAATTATGGTATTAATATTTGAAAACCCTGCTCCCCTCGCAGCTGTGGAATAACTACTTTCATTTGACTGTGGCGTTCCTCACCCACACGACGCTGCAGCTGGAGTCCTTCTCTCAGGAGAAACGAAATAAGATACTGAACAAGTGAGATCATTTACAATTCATCAAAAAGACTATTTAAATAGACACGACTTAATTTAACAGTTCTTTGATTTAAATTTGCCACAGATATGGAGACATGAGGAAGACTATTGGATTTCAGATGAGAGATATGTGGTACAATCTGGGTGAGTGTTTTGCACCATCTGATAATGCTGCGATTATCATAGAGTTTGTGGAATTGTTTATCCGGCGCCTGCCAGTAATGGAAGGGGAATAACAAGACAATATTTTATATTGTCCGGTTTCACAGTGTGTTGTTGTTTTGTTTACCACATTATTGGATTTGTCCTCTGTTTGTTGAGAAATGAAGGTGCAGCTTATTGCCTTCTCACATCATACTATGATATTTCTGCCTGATAATGTTCCGCTGTCCCTCAGGCCCCCACAAAATGAAGTTCATCCCGGCCATGGTCGGGCCCATCCTGGAGGTCACGCTGGTGCCGGAGCCTGAGCTGAGGAAAGCCACCATCCCCATCTTCTTTGATATGATGCAGTGTGAGCACAACTTCAGCCCCGGACGCACGTTTGAAACGGTAAAACGCTATCGCACGAGTTCAGCACTTTGGTGTTTTTGTTTCAGTGCGACTGAAGCCGCTCCTGGCGAAATATGACATTTGAGATGTGTATGATGGTGTGTTTTTTTAATTCCCTTCTTATCTTTGCAGTTTGAGAACGAACTGATAACAAAATTGGATCAAGAGGTAGAAGGAGGCCGAGGGGATGAGCAGTACAAAGTCCTGCTGGAGAAGACGTAAGGCGGAGGAGCAGATCAAACAGAAAACACTTCTTTTATTCTAAAACTTGTTTAAGTGCTACAACACACCGACGAGAAACCCATCAATTCTGTGTGATATGGAATTCACATAGGATTCCTTCTAAAGTACAACAAAGGCCTTCATGATTGTGTTTTTGAAAATGTCCTCAAGGAGCCAGAAGGACAAGACATTAGAATCGTGAGCAAGCTCCAATCGATAGCAAGGCCTGCGGGACAGAATCTACCATCCGCTCAACTGTGAAAACAAAGAGGAAGGACTGACTGTGGCAAACTGATATGGTAGAACCAGCCCATGTGATGGCTCTTTGTTTGCGTGTGCAGGTTACTGGAGCACTGCCGGCGCCACAGATACCTGGCGCAGTCGGGGGAGGAGCTGGCGCTGCTGCTCAGCAGTCTGCTGGAGAACCTGCTGGCGTATCGCACCATCACGCACGACGAGAGTCCCGAGCACCGCATGAGCTGCACCGTCAACGTGCTGGTACGTCCTGCGCCCATGGTGACCGAAGGGTTAACGCTGTTTGTGCGTGTGCTAAAGCAATTAGCTGTGCTGTTCTGCAAAGCACTCCAGAGAAAATGCTGTCAAGAATATGTAATTAACTTTTTTTTCTCTCTTGCAGAATTTCTACAAAGAAAAAAAGAGGGAGGACATTTACATCCGGTGAGTCAGACAGAGACACGTGTGTTTGTTGGGCCAAATGTGTAGCTGTGAATAACTGATGTGCTCGTTTAACCAGGTACTTGTACAAGCTGCGCGATCTGCACCTGGACTGTGAGAACTACACGGAGGCGGCCTACACTCTGCTGCTGCACGCCGAGCTGCTGGAGGTCTCTGACACATCAAAGCCTCTCTTTCAACGGGATCAGAGTTTTAATGTTGGAGCTGTTTCATCTTTGCTTCTGAATGTTTACCTGCCTGTTGATTCATGGTAATCTGCCTCCTCAGTGGTCGGACAAATCCTGCGCGCCTCATCTTATACCTCGGGACGGCGAGCACGTGTGGACCCAGCAGGAGCTGAAGGAGCGGCTCTTCCAGGAGATCATCTGTTACCTGGACAAGGGCAAGGTGAGCTGAGTGGCACTTCAAGTTCCCGAAGCTGCAGATTCCTTTGTTGTGTCAGTGTTCAGGTCTCTCACTGGCTGCTTCGTTTCAACCGTTCTCCCTGGAAGCCGCGGGGCAGGGGCTTCGCCGAGGACAGCCGCGGGGGCCAGATGGCGGCGTCAAGCTCACGCTCCCGTGTTTTTATGTTCTTGTTTTATGTCCCCTTTTAACTGAGCGCCGCACATGTCTCCTCAGATGTGGGAGAAGGCCATCGAGCTGGGCAAGCAGCTGGCCAAGATGCACGAGAGCCACATGTTTGACTTCATGGAGCTGAGCCAGCTGCTGGTGAGAGGACGCCTGCATCCACATTCAGCTACACAAACAAGGCGCCATCGCTCCTGAAAATGGAAGCTTTAGGAACTGAGATGAAGTTGAATGTAGATGATTGTGTTGTTGCTGCCTCATTAAGACTGTTGACATTAATCTGATGAGTAACAGTGGATGTTGTTCCAGTTTGTCCAAGGCTGAGAACAACTGTCTGGAAAAAGACACGACTGCATGTTAACTCGTTTCCATCCAGACTGAGTTTGAATGTTCTATTTATAAAGTCTCCCAGCGACAGTAGTTGAGTATAATTGTGCTCCAGTAATTTTTTCTCATAATTACATCAAAGAAAATGAGAGCAAGCACATTCCTTTTTTTGAAGATGCTATTGGAATTAATGTCTTCTGAACGATCTCAGCTTTGTAACCTTGCAGGGACTGATGACATCATCATGCTGTGTGTGTGCCCCCCTCCTCACCGTCTCCTTTGTCCTCCGCCACAGAAAAAACAAGCCAAGTTCTATGAAAACATAATGCATGCGATGCGGCCGCAGCCGGAGTACTTCGCTGTCGGATATTATGGCCTGGGATTCCCTTCTTTCCTGCGGGTAAGGAAACGATTCCCTGTGTGAAGAAGCAGAGACGCAGCGTGCTGACGCACTCAGCTGCCTCTTTGAAACATGTCTCAGGGCAACGTGCAGTAATGTCGATAAAGGTTGCTGGCTTTTTGATGACTTGATGACACGACAGAATTGGAATAGTCCAGATGCGGCTTTGCTCAGCGCGTACATTAAGGAAAATAGGTGTAATTATAATCGTAGCTTAATAATGATCATTAATAATACTCAACATTTGTTGTGTTGCACGAAATTTCCTGCTGCAGAACAAAATATTCATCTACCGAGGCAAAGAGTACGAGTGGCTGGAGGACTTCAGCCTGAAGCTGCTCTCTCAGTTCCCCAGCGCAGTTCGGATGACCAGCACAGCGCCCCCTGGAGAAAACATCAGCAACTCCCCTGGACAGTGTATCCTCACAGCATCTGTTTATATAGAGGGAAAGATCTCAACAACTATCGGATGAATTGTAATAAATTTTCCAGCAACACATCAGTCAATGTTTAAATTTGTCTGATACTTTGATTTAGGACCAAATCTTGAGGATGGTGGTTCCCATCAGCCTCAGCTGTATGGTCTCTTTACTCCTAATAGGTAAATGCTAATCAGTAAAACCCCATGGGGAACACACCTGCTTGACATCAGCTTATTGACGATGGCCTGGCTTGGCTGTGCCGCTCAGAGATGCCAATGGCCGTGGACATCTGACAATGACAAGAAAAAAATCTCCTTCTGTCCAACTTTGCTTTGTCTTCTCTTCCTGCTGATGCTGCTCTTCTCCTTAGCTGAACCTCAGACATCCAGTGCTTCACTGTGAAGCCTGTTCTCACCGTGCCGCACCAGTTTAAAGACAAGGGGGTTCCAGAGCAGATATTAAAGTGCGTAACAGAACACTTAAAGGCTGATTTATTTTCTCGTGAACGCCCGGGGATTTATAGTTCTCTGGTCAAACCGCTAACTCACTGCTGTCCTTCCCTGTTCCTTTGCAGCTATTACAGAACCAATGAAGTGGACCAGTTCCAGTATTCCAGGCCCTTCAGGAAAGGTGAAAAGGACCCAGACAATGAATTTGCAGTGAGCACTTTTTGAATTTACTTTAAAGCACCAATCTCATATATGTAAGCACACGGCCATAAATTAAAAAAATGTGTAAACAGCCCTTTGCGCCTGTGCATTGCGTACCCCACTCTGAAGATTAATACTGGCATTAAAACATCAACCCTTAGTATTTTATTGATATTTATTCTGCCCTACAGACCATGTGGATCGAGAGAACCACCTACATCACGGCCTATCGCTTCCCAGGGATTCTGAAATGGTTCGAAGTGAAAACGGTGTCGGTGGTAAGAAACAACCTTGATGCACAAACTGAGGAGGGTTTTTGTCACTTTAAAAAAATTCTCAATTTCACGTTCACTTGTTCATTCGCTGTCAATCTGCAGGAGGAGATCAGTCCTCTGGAGAACGCCGTCGAGACCATGGAGATGGCCAATGAGAAGCTGAGTAACCTGGTGCAGCAGCAGGCCTGTGACCGCTCCCTGTCCATCAACCCGCTGTCCATGATGCTCAGCGGCATCGTCGACCCCGCCGTCATGGGCGGCTTCTCCAACTATGAAAAGGTTTGACTGGTTTGTTAGTTGAGACCATTCCCCACCAGACTGCACAAACAGACATTATTCATCGGGTTCTTTGAGCTCTCAATGTAACCTTGGAGCAAACAAATCTGTTCCAGTCTGAGCCAAAGGTCGACCGACAGACTGGCACTGTCGTCTGTAGAGCCACGTCACAACACTAATATACTGCATTTGCACCAGTCTTCAAATTCACTATGTGAGAGCAGAGTTCCCCACGATGCGTCACTGTCACGCTGCTTCTCCGGCTTCGCTGTGTTTCTCAGGATTTGAGCTGTTTGCTGAATGGGGTTCAGGTTGTGTGCACAGTTGGCTCTAAAGTAATTAATTTGGAGAAGAATATATCGCCATCAAACAGTGTGGAACTACACTAATAACAGATAAATCCTACAACTGCAAACATTAATATGAATCCGTGAGTCCTTTTTTTTCATTAGCATGAGTTCCGGCTGGCCTCCAGCCTGTTCCCAGTTACAAAGTTTTATTCATGAGGGGACGAGCGTGGCCTCTTTGTCATGCTGCTGAAACCTGCTCGTTGTTGCTCGCAGCTATATTTTAAGCAAGCTGCCCAATTTTCATCCTGTTTCCGTCCTGTGCAGGCTTTCTTCACAGACGCCTACATGCAGGAGCACCCAGAGGACCACGAGCGCATCGAGGTCCTGAAGCACCTCATCGCCCTGCAGGTAAATCCGCAGCCATTGTCACTGACACTGGCCTCGAAGCCCAGCGTGTTCTGTAACCCTGGCGTGCCCTCCCTCCCCTGCAGATCCCTCTCTTGGCAGATGGGATTCGCATCCACGGGGAGAAGACGACGGAGCAGCTGAAGCCCTTACACAACCGTCTGGTTACTTGCTTCCAAGACCTTCGGGAGAAAGTGGAGAAGCATTATGGCGTCATAACCTTGGTGCGTTGCCAACCGCAAACTCAATTTAATGTAAGAGGGTGCCAACTTAAGCTATTGGCCCTCCTGCCTTCCTATCAAACGCTTCTCATTCAAAGCAGTGTACATTATATTAGCGCAGGACCATAAATCTTCCTTTAGCCAGTCCATTGCAGCCCCAGTTTTGCCTGTCATTGTGCTCCTCCCCTGCCAACATTCCCCGATGATGCTTAATCCCATTTGTGTGTCCCAGCCCTGCTCTCTCACTGAGAGGAAGAAGAGTCGCGTGGGCTCCGTGGTGATGCCCTACATCCTGTCCTCCACCCTGCGGCGCATGTCCACTGTCTCCACCCTCTCCAACGCCTCCTCGGGCCTCTCCAGCGGCTCTGCATCCTCAGATGGACCCTCCTGCATTTCCTCCCAAGAGTCAGTCGCTGCACCCTGCCTCCTCTGTTTGCCCCCCCACACACACACACACACCCCACCCCCCCTTTTGTCTCACATCATTGTGTTTCACTGCATAGGCTTCTTTCATCAAACATAGATTTTTGTCTTTGCTCAAATCAGAAGTGCAGTTTGTTTGTCTTTATGATTCCACATCTTTCTGCGTCTATCTCTGCCCCGATCATTCACCAGCAGCTCCTTGTTGTCCCGCCCCAGCGATCGCAGGGCCTCGGTTTTATCCCGCTCGGAGGAGGACAACAGGATCGCCCGAAAGAACCGGAAGGAGTGGAGCGTGAGCAAGTCCCAGGTCCTCCTAGAGAGGCAGTCCGATGTAGACGAGGTACGTCCTCATGTTCATATAGATGTGTTCTGCTTTCATTCTGATATCAAGGTTCATTTGTTCAGTTGTGGACTGGGAGTAGCTCCATTCCACCTGACAGTTTCACATCCATCTGTGTTTTGCATTTTTGATTCCAGACTCCTCCAGAGAAGCATCAAAGACCCAAGAGTTTGCAGTTGGGCGACCGGCGGCTCACCCTCTCCCTGTTCCAGGGGGCTTCGTCCCAGCTCAGCCTGTCCAACCCCCTCAGCCCGTTGCCCGCCTCCCCACACACGCCCTGCACGCCACGCAGCTCCAGTACGTAGACAAACACCACACTGCACGTCCTCATTTTATTCAGTCTTAAAACGACGCCTCGCTCCAGACGAGGAGGAATAACATGCCTACTAACCTTGTGTAAGCACATTCTGGTCGGAAGCCCTAAATCAGGTCACGCACACACGCGTGTGGTCTGAAAAGCTTTTATTTCTGCTCTCCTGCGGTAGGTTATTCATCGCTTCTCAGTGACAATGATGTCAATACCATTGACACCCCAGGGACCCCCCCACCCATGCCTCCAAAGAAACACCCGCACGAGATTGACAACCCCGGGTTCTCTTCAGAGGTACAGCTGCTCTGTGAAAATAGCACCCCCTCACTAATGCATATTTAATGACGTGTAAACGTTAAAATATTCTGTTTTTATTTTTATTTGAAGTCCTAACATGAACTCTCTCTCTCTCTCTCTCTCACCACAGTTCACTCCTCCGCTGCCAATGAAAATTGAGAGCAAGCCTCCTCCACCGCCTCCAAAAACGCGGAAGTCCATGTTCCCCTCGTACGAGCAGTCCCCCCACTAAGGCTGCACCGACACACACACACACATGCCTTTGAGTTCCCCTCACTCTCTAGTTCTGGCTGTGATGGAAGCGCAGGTTCATCTGTGGCTGTGGATGCAGATGCGGGAACATCTATGTGGGACGTATATGAGATTTTCAGGAAAAAAAATCATTCTGATTGAAGTCGCTAACAATTCCTTTGTTGTCAAGTTTCAGCTGTAGTTTTGTATTTAAGCCGCGAGGAGCAATATTTTAGTGCTTATTGTTGTGAGAGGGTACTACTGCGCACAGATGAATATATGATTGTGGGTACATGAGGTCACTCCAGGCCTGGACTCAATGCGCTTTCTAAGAGGCAATGAAACCGTGATTAGATGCTTTTTTTCTTGAAGAAAAGTCAGCACCGATTTTATCACTCGCAGGGAAAAGAAATGACCAATGCTGCAATGTAATATTTAGCTTTTATGTGTTGGAGTGACACTGGATGATTTATTTCCCCCCTCAGCAGTTTACCAGCATTTCCATACCAGCATTTCCACATGGGAAGAGCTGCAGTAGATTCATGTCCGACTGGATCAAGAGCAGGGAATACAATGTACAGACTCTTAGTTTTATGGTGTTCAATCTTATGATGAACCCGTTTTCCTAAACCACGATATCTTCGAGACACTGGAATACATGAATGAATGTGCAGCAGATTCTGCTTTGATGCTCGTGATGAACTGAATACTGTAACTGTTGCTTCCAGACTGCATCACCTCCATGTTGATGTTCAGCGGAAGAAAGTTTTTCCTTAAAGGAGAAGTTTGACATTTTGGGAAGCGCCGAGAGTTCGATGTGAAGCTCCGCCTCTCTGTCGTCTGTCAGCAGCAGCTAGTTCAAAACTGGAAACTGGGAAACGACGGTTCCCGGCCACGAAATGTAACCTGACATTCTTCATATATATGCATTCATATAACCTGACTTCAGCTACGTATTGATTAGACGTGAGAAGGAAATCAATTTCATCAACTCTCAGCAAGAAAGTTCATCTCCCAAAAATGTCAGACTGCTCCTTTAAAGAACCCAAACGCTGTAAGGTACAACTCTAAATGTCTGAAGTTCACTTTAGTTTTATATTTCAGGTGTTGGTAGATTTTTTTTTTAATCAGTTCATTATCGGAATTTAAATTATTGCTATTCATTGAATTTTAATATTTCCATTGTTTTGCACAGAGATTCTTTATTTTTATGCAGCAAGAGCTGAATCTAATTCCAACCAGCTGCTTCACTGTGCGCTGTTTCCTGTTTAACGCTCGTCCATGTTTGTGCCTTCAGAGAGCGAAACCTATGCATGTTTTTAAATGATCAACATTGAATTAATGATTGTTTTATTTCTAGATTTTAAATTGTTTTACAAGGGATTGAGTTTTTTTTGTACACGCTTCCGAACAAACAAAGAAATTTTATACGAACGAGGCCTCGAGAGATTTATGTCTAATCTTTTTTATGAACAAGCTGTTGTTGACTGAATAAAAATAAAGACTAAATGAAAGAGCTCCCTTTTTCTGGTGACATTTATTATTTTCAAAAGGCATCTTCTCCATCTCTTAACTATGATTGTGTCAACATAGTGAATACAGATTGCTCTCGCTGGAAAATCAGCAGTGCACTCCGTCATCTCGATGCTGCTGATGGCCTGAAAAATTACCCATTCAAGCCCCAAACATCCAACACACTGTTGATTTATGCCGTGTGTTTCAAGTAGAATCAGAGAAGGAACAGGAATATGACGCCTCTGGAGCTGATGCAGGAGTTAAAGAGGCTCCGTCTCCGGAGGCCATCGGAGGGAGGAGCTTCCGTTTCCATCTGATGTGCCGCTCTCACTGATCTGGATCGCTGATGCTCCTTCTTGTCAGTGCAGGATCTCGCTCTCCCCGCGGGTCTTGGGAGCAGTGGCTATTTGAAGTGATGTTCACCGGTGCAAGGGGAGCAGAGCTGCGACTGCCAGGTTCAGCAGGATGCCCGAGAACATCTCCATGGAAACTGTCCCCGTCCTGGAGAACGTGTTCAGAACATCGCTCTGTAGAGACGTCAATCAATCTCCTTCCTTTCAGTCACAGCGTGGACGCCTTTCCAGCCTCCTCTCAACTGACAATACGCCACTGACATGTCTGTGTGTGACTCTGAGCTGGAAGTCTGAGGTCACTCTCACATACACAGAGTTTCCATTACCTTGAGACTTACTGGAAAGCAGCTGGAAAGTTTTTCACAGCGACACAGATGGTCACTTAAATATAATTTTACAGCGATGGAACATTTCAAGTTCTCCACTCAAGTGCAGTTTTGAGGTACTTGTATTCAAAGTAACATGAGTATTTCCATTTCATCCTTTTACTCTGTTAACAGGAATGTGTTGAACTTTTTACCCCCATGTATTTATCAGCTCAGCTCTAGATGGGAAGACTGTCAGTCATCCAGGCCCTGGGTAGTCCTCAGCTGCAGGTGAATCTGATGACTTGAACGACTCAGCAGCCAGGAACCTGAGTGAAGCAGGTGGGATCAATGACCTGATAACGACCCCACAGACGTTCAAACCTGACACTGCAGGTCAGTTTGGACTGAAGAAGCCTCTTATCAGCTGCTCTGGATTCAGCCCTCCTCAGCAGCCACTGGTTCCAGACCTGTGACCCCTCATCATTAATATTTCATTCACTCTGCAATATCTCATTTCAATCCCATCTTGAATTCAAGTGTCTATAGTATATATCTTATTTAAACTGTTAATACCTTTATATCTCTTTGAGCTAAATTGTATTGACTGTTCATTCTGCCCAGCTGGAGCCCTATCATAGCTGTGGTGCTTCATGTCCAGTCCAGTGATCACAACATCCCTGGCCACAGACTGTTGCTCCATATCATCCATTGTTTGTTGTCACTACAGTGGGATAAGCCTGAGTTCGTTTGTAATTATTTTGAAATCTATCTTGCTAAGAAACTTAATAAGGACGCCACACAACTGAATTCTAAAAAACAATAATCCTTGTTGGAATTTATTTACAAAAATAATGTAATAAAATTTGGCAATTTAACTTTCTTTATGAAATAAAGTATTTAATAATTTTCAACAGTCATAAATAAAAAGTGTACCATAATAAAATCAGGTTTCTCTTGTATATATTTCTTATCTTATTCTTTCCTCTTTTATCAAAAAAATTGACCTTTTCACGTTCTTACAACACATCAAAATACAGTTGAACCATATGTTAAGTAGAACAATACCTTTGTCATAAGAACTCTGTATAATAACTTTTCAAATTCAATAAAAAGAAAAACAACAAACTTTTTAACTACTTAGCACAACAAATTTAAATCACAAGCAACCACAAGGAAAGGAAAGGAAAAAAAAAAACAGCACAGCAGCAGCAGAGTATGTCGCCTCTGAAGCCCGGGAAAACCGCTCCGTCTCTCTCTCTCCACTTCTCCTTCAATCATAATTACTAATATGAGCCATGATACTAAACACTATTTTATTGCAAATTAGCGTGAAACTGTTTAGCTATAAGCATGACACTAATAGCAACAGTACAATATCAAAGCCCATACACATGCTAGGTTACGCTAGCTAGCAGGCCGCTAACTGACATCACACATATATTATTACTACAACAGAGAGTTACAGTATGAAACAAAAGGAACATATTCATTTACCTTTTCTTAAACCAAGTTGTTATCAGGACCACGAGTAGTCGTCCTCCTTGATAAAACCGGTAATATATTTTTAGCAACCTGCTGCTTGTCTCTCTTCTTCGCTGTCCCATAGGACTGAATGCAGATCCCACTGCTAGCCTGGCATGCGCCACTTGTCCCGCCCCTTCTTGAGGAAAACGGCAAAGATTGGCTGATAAGATTTTAATGACCCAATAATAATACAAATTAAGATCGCCTGATATTAAACAAGTTACTTTGCACAGCTGACTGCACATTTTAGCTCACACAAACTGCTTTTCCCTTAAATCATCGCTTTTTAAAAGAAAAATCAAACACGAATTTAACATTTTAAACAACACATACATATTTTATTCATTTTAATATTATGAACTTTGATGTCATTAAAAACTATTAACAAGTTGTGATATTTAATTTTAATGCAATGTAGTCTAACTTATTTTAGACTGGGCTATATTTGTTCCAAAATCTCAATCCTTTGTTCTCTTTGAATTATTTGCTCCTTCAAGTCCTCATCAATCAAGACCAATCTTACTCATCTCCTCCCCCATATAGTTGAGATTTCTTTATCTCTTCAAGATCCTTTGATACTGCATGTGTTGTGGCCATGACCAAGTTGATCACAAACCAGATGGATCAGCTAACTAAAATGAACTGCTCTGACATGATTGACCAAGGCCTGTTTAGGCCCAACTTGAAGTGCTCTCTAAAAACCTTTCCCAGAGTCCAAACTTGGTGCAATACTCCAGAAGAGGAACAGGTCCCACATCGACACCAACAATACTGTTGCATTTCATATAGATGGCATCAGGTTCCATTGATTTTTGTTGGATTGTTGAGAGACACTAAGCAGGGAGATGCAGCAGCAGCCATCTTGCCAATCCATGGTTTTGGATTCAGGACTAGTAGTACTACATGTTTGTATTCCTTAAACAAATAAGCATGAAGATAAATTAAGTGATTTGTGTTTATATATTATATCATGTTGCCTAGAACTTTCTGATATTGAGCTTTTTTTTGCCCTGTCATGCTAAATCAACTCCCCCACCCCCCCACCCCCACCCCCAAACGAGCCCCCCGGAGAGAGAAGGACAGGATGGGAGGAGAGTCGAGACTTAACTCCTCTGCATCAAAGGAAGATGTGCCCTTTCTTACTTTGTCCATTTAGCAGCTGGAGGCATCTCGGGCCTGTGTGTGTGTGTGTGTGTGTGTGCAGTGGGATTAGCTGCACTATTGTATCTGTGCTTTGAACCTCACTAGGTGGTGCCAGAGGGTGTGAACTAATGGAGCATTGCAAAGAGGTCTGCTGGGTTTTTTTAAAACCTCTGTTTACTCGGAGGAAGGTTCACTGGGCGTGAGTGCACTTTTGAGGAACGCCCAGCTTCACTCACTCACACACACACACACACACACACACACACACACACTGTTGCAGTTACACACAATCACACCAGGGAGCTGTCGAGTACACGGTCCTGTCAGCGACCAAAACCAACAGACACATGAGACGATGGCGACTGTGAGTGTTTCCCCCCGATTGTTGTTTTCTCCTCAGACTGATGCAGGAGTTTTTCCTGGCACCGTTCCAGCTCTTCCACACTCTCTACACACTCTCTGCAAACTGACTGAGGAGAAACTCTTAAAGCCCCTGTGATGGAGGGAAAAAAGAATTCAGGTTGTGAGTATTTTCTTGTTTTATTAATAGGCTCTGTCCTCTCACCACAGTCACATGTATTTTTCAGCGTTTTCAGATGGGCGCCGAGTTACATCATGTCCACGCAGCCGAGCCCGGGGATCTATTTTACAGGCCTGACTATTATTTGTCCTGCTGAAATATTCATCCACAGCTACAGTGTGATGAGCTCATGATTTGGATGGAGAGCTGGTTACCTGCCGCCCCGAGAACACAGCTGCACCTTATTGATGTATGAAATTGTAATTAATGGCGATACAGCAGGACAGTGGTCATTACTGAAATTGCTAGCACGAAAGATAAAAGAACAAGTTTCTTCAAAGTTTTTAATAAGTTCAGACAATGACCAATTGATTTGAGCACAAAGGCCTCCGATGTGAGTCAAATCACATCGGCTGCTCAGTGTTTAACTCTGGCAGGAGAGCTGGGTTTGGCCTTTTGTTCAGGCACCTTCAGACGAGACAGACACCAGTACTCATCCAGGCCGGCGTTGAACTCGTGTATCAGAGCTTTCCAGAAGGAGTTCTTCCCGTAGATCAGCACCATGGCGGTGACGGTGGTGTAGACGGACGTGAAGAAGAACGTGAGCGTGATGATGTTCTCGTGGTTCACCGCTATCTGGCACTGGACGTACAGGTCGACCACGAGGAAGACGATGAAGACGGCCACCAGGGACAGGGCCATCCGGATCACCCTCATCTGGGAGCCCAGTTTGGGCCGGTGGGCTCCGTTGGTGCTGGCCTTCATGTGACGCAGATGGATGGCCAGGTGGACGGAGATGGAGACGCAGCATTTGAACATGAGCGCCCCCGGCAGGACGTCGGCCAGCAGCAGGTAGGCGACTTCGTAGACCCGACCGGGCCGAGTGTCGGGCACCAAGACCCCGCAGTCTTTGTTGGCTGCCGTGTGGTTGTCCGGGTGAAACACCGCCAGCATCGGCATGCAGGCGCCCAGGCCGCACAGGGGGATGATGCAAACGGCGGCGGTCACATGTTTGAGGATGGTGGCCTGGATGTGTGTGTGGCAGCGGTTGGGCGTGTTCACCAGCTTGGTGCTGTAGTAGAAGGTGAGGAAGCTGGCGTCCCAGGCGATGGTGAACTTGAGGCTGTAGATGAGCAGCAGCAGGACGGTGTACGGCGTCTGGGCGATGTGGCACTCCACGTCCACCTCGTCCATGGTCATCCAGAAGTAACAGAGCAGCTGGTGGGCCACGCTGGCCGCCGACAGAGCCGTGATGATGCTTTCACTGGGGCTCCACTGCTTCTTCTGCCTGGAGCTCCACAGGCTCTGCAGGAAGACGTAGACGTTGAAGAAGACGGTGGTGACGGCCAACACACCCGTCAGCACCCACAGGGCCAGTTTGTTGGCCCCGAGCATGGCGACGCTCTTCAGCCCGAACACATGTGCAGCGTCAGCCTCTGAGAGTCACTCAGTATTTATACCTCTGCAGCGTCTGTCTGGGTCTGAAGAGCTGTGTTTTCACTGCGTTCAAAGAGACGACAGGAAGGCAAAAAAAAATTATGCACACACACACCAAATCAGACGATTCTTCATTTCTGCCACAGAATGGAATCAGTCACAGTTTGTCAGCGGAGCCTGGGGAAAAGATTCACACATTTAGCTTCTGAAACACACAGAATGGATCCAAACAGGCTTATTCAAACTCCTCAGTTCTGGTTAAAAATATACGTGAAATCTATTGTTCAGCTGGTCACATGCGAAGCGAGGTGCATCTGAGGTAAGAAGGTGAAGCAATTAGAGTAAAACACGTCTCCATTTTTACCTCAAACGAAGCTGCCGAGGCTTGGATGAGGCTTTTTATCGCTGTGAATCCTACTCAAGGTTTGAGCTTCCTGTCGGTGCCTGCGAGTCATCGCAGCCCGTCGTCTGACTGGATGCGTTTGTCTTTGCTTTGTTTGGTTGATCCGGGCGTTAATCCTGGCCCCGGGTCGTCCGCAGGACAAACACTGCAAGGTGACGTCCTTGGCTTTAAGTGTTCCTCCACTGGGAGTTATATATAAGCATCAGGCCTGATTTGCATCAGCTGTGACCACAGGAAGTGGCGACGGCGTGTTTGCATCGTGTGCTCGTTATGACTTTACTGGACGTGGATCAGTGCAGCACCGTCCACAAACCAGGACCGGACCCCACATGCAAAGGGTTCTTCCTGCGGCTCGGCCACATATTTACACCAAACCCCACACACACACACACACACACACACACACACACCTATTTCCCTGATAAGAAAAGCGAACCACCTTTGAATCACCTTCAGGAGCGTTGCTAATGCAGCTCCTTATCGCCGCAGTTTGTGCTGTGCAGGACAGACTTTAACAAGATGTTGACTCCAATTATATTTCACTTTATGTTTTATTTAGATCTTTTGTTTGCGTTTCATTTACATCCTCTCCAGTTATAGCAAACAGGATCCTAATTACATAAGCAATGAGTCCATCCTGCCAAGGTCCTCACACACGCTTTTCTTTGCACCTTAACTCAGTTCAATTCATTACTGGAACAATTAGTTCGTTTTGTACCAAACAATCTAAAACAATACAGATTTCAAGGACAGATGCTGCCGCGTTGCACAGAAGCACAAATACAGCTCTTTCTCAGGCAGCAGCTCTTTGACGCCGTGGGAGCTTTTATTTAAAACATAATTACGAACCCTGCCCAAAGTCCTGCCCTGAAGAAACAACATTAACAAGGAGCGATGCCGTTTCCAGCCAGAAAATTACCTGCAATTATTTATTCTATCTGTTTCCTCAGTTCATGAATGAAGCACAGACGTGAATGGAAATAATACGGCTGACAAACAGAAACAGAAACTTTTCTATGTGTCTTCATCTGAAGCAAAAAAAAGTAGGAAACACTGCAGCAAGCAAACATGTTTTTAGGAGTGTGTGTGTGTGTGTGTGTGTGTGTGTGTGTGTGTGTGTGTGTGTGTGTGTGTGTGTGTGTGTACATGTTTGCAAATGCAAAGCAACTAAAGTGCCGCTGGTTAAATTTTCAAGAAGAACTCATTAGAAAGTGAAGAAAGCGTGTCTGAAATTTAAAGTCTAATTTTGCTGCGTTTTATTTCTGATCATTTGAAACAGTAATGCTGTTTCTAAACAAGCGGCCGGCTTTTACACATCAGAACAAGAGGCCTTTAGCAGAATTTATTACCAAGGGCTCATCAAGCCTCATCACCTCTCGCAGCTCTGATGAATTCAACATCCACCTTTTGAAGATGGGGCAGGCGAGAGGTGGAGCTGTGGGCGAAGTGCTGACTCTGGATTCTGGCAGCTGCAGGTTAGAGCCTCAAATACAAGCTCTTACATTAATTCATCAATTCATTTAGTGGCTGATTTGCAAAAAGTGGAGAAACACAAACAAGTCGATTTTGCAGTGCTTTGTTCTGCAAATGAAAAATTTTCCAGGAAGCAAATGCACAAAGAAGATGAGAAGCTAAATTGACTCCACTGTCTCCCGACTGTCTGAGTCACGAGCAGCTCGGAGCTCGAATTCATATCGATCCAGTCAGTGCTCTGAAAATAGCCGCTCTCTAATCAGCCGGCTGTGAAAACAGGCAGATTGGGACCGTGTTTATGCACAGATCAGAATTTTAGCACCTTAGCATCACTGTCATGTTCAATGCACCGTCTGAACGACCGTCTGCGATTGACTCCTGTTTCAACCTGCGACTGCTTCTATAGAATCTAACCTAATTTTGCATGTGAAAACAATGCGTCTGATTCCATTATGACGCCGACTCGTTCAATTAATTCCATCCTTTCCAGACTGATAGCAGCTCTTTCAACCAGACAGCAGGAGTTTCAAATGTTATTCTGTTGTGTTTCATCATCCCTGCTATCATTAAATGAAAAAAAAAGGAGCCACGACACAAAAATATAAATGTTCAGTGAGCCCAGGTTTTCTCCTCATGGATTTATCAGTTAAAAAATACTTTATTATCCTCAAGCTTTCAACAGGTAATAAACAGATGGAGCAACACATGGATCATAGAAAAATGCACCAATAAAAAATACACACTTTGATATATACATTTTACATACAGTTTTAAAAATCAATAGAATAAGGACCTGGATTATGAGAACATGTGTTTGTCCAGAGTCCCCTGCAGTCGTGCACCAGCACTCCCAACATTCTCCACTTAAATATGTTGTGTTGCCACGTTTGTCACATTCATACTATACACAGAGTATTCGTCACGAGATTCTTCAGAAGACGTAGTTTAATACTAAAATAAGCAGACGATCAGAAGTGTTCACACGGGGTATCCGTATCGAGGGTCGTATTTGAGCGTGTGAGTTTTGTCCCCGGCAGCAGCGGTGGCGGCGGGCTGTGGCGTGCCGTTGCTCCCGCCCGTGTAGATGGCGCTGCGGCCTGATTCGCTGATGCTGGGCAGGTGGTTCCTCACGGAGCTGTAGTGGACCCCCGGGTGGGTGTGGTAGGCCAGCACCGAGCGCAGGCTGGAGTTCCTGCTGGTGGGCCTGCTCTCCGGGGCCGGGGCGTCCTCCCTGAGGAAACCAGTCAGGCAGGGCTCAGTCACGTGACCTCAGATCTGAGATTATTTCACGGATGTTTGAAATTCTTTCCGGCTCTGACACAATACCTTATTTCATTGGCGACCTCCTTCTGGTAGCGGCGCTTGTGGCAGCAGCAGATCAGGAGCCAGATGAGGAGCAGGAGGAGCAGCAGCAGCAGGATGGCTCCGATCACCGCGCCCACGATGACCCCCGCCCGGTTGGTCGCTGCGGGAGGGGACAGATCAAACAACATCCTTCTCTGTGCTCATGAGCTCTACATGCCATGTTCCCACTTTCTTTCAGACGAGAGTGAATATTTAAACCAGAGAAAGGAAAAAGGTTTCAGTGCTGAGAGTGAACTGAGGAGACGACATCATGGACTTACGGTTGTACGCATGCAGAGCGTATTTACACTGCGCTTTGCCCACAGCGTTCTTCGCCTCACACATGTAACTCCCAACGTTGCTGTCTGAATGGTTCCTTATCAACAGCTCCCCGGTCTGTAGGTCTTAATGACAGGAGACAACAGCCAGTGCAAACACGTTAAACAAACATAAATAAATAAAGTGAAGGCGCTCTGTGTGTGTGTGGAGGTGCTTCCTCACTCTGGGTGGCAGTGGGCGGCATCAGGCCCCCGCTCGCCCTGGTCCAGCTGTAGCTGAGCGGACTGGATCCCTGAGAGCACTCGCAGCGCAGGGACACCGTGCCGCCCTTCTCCTCTCCACCCTCCACCCAGCACTTGGGCACTGACGGAGGAACTGGTGAGAGAAAACAAGAGGACGTCAGTGACCTGGTTCCTCACAGGGAGGCCGGAGGTGAGAGAGAGCCCAGCAATGTGAGGTATGGCGAGAGAGAAACTGCCTGAGAGCGGAGGAGACGTTGGAACGAGCCTCCACATACCAGGCAGGTGAGAAACAGGAACAGGTCAAACCGGTAAAAGGGAAGTTTCCTCACCCATCACCACCAGAGTGACTTTTCTCATGTCGACACCCGGGGCCTTCTTGACTTTGCACTGGTACGTGGCTGTGTCGGAGACCCTCACGTCGGAGATGGAGACGGAGGCGTCGCCCTGCGTGGGGTTCCCCGTGAAGCGGAGCCTCCTGGAGACGCTGGGGTCACCGTACTCGTGCGTCTGGCCCCCTGTGTATGATAAGATCTGGGAGGCAAAGACTGCAGTGAGTGAGTTTATCAAAGCAGGTTTTTCCACTAACAAAGGTCAAAGGTCAGAGAAGGACGGGCCTGACTCTGAAACATGCTCCTACCAGTTGGTCTTTCTGAGTCATGTCTGGGCTGACGTTGGACCACTCGATGTCCAGCTCTCCGGTGTCCTGGGGGCCGGGGGTGTAGGTGCACCCCAGTTTCACTGTCTCCCCCTGGGCCTTCTGAATGGTCTGCGGCCCTGAGGTGGTCACCTCCATCGCCTCCGTCACATCTGGTGGTGCAGAGGAATTCTCATTGGTCTCATTCATTTCATGCACTTCCTCTCGCTCTGAGTCTCACAGTCCTCCACTCAGGCCAAAGACAAACATAAAGCAGGGAGAAAAAGCTAATTTCTCCCTCAACACATTAATATCTCCTCCACTGAGAGGCGTCGGAGCTCGGGGCCCGCGCTCGTAAACAGCCTCCCAATGAAGGAGGTGCTGATCTGAGACTAATTGGCCTCTTAAGTCAAACTGCCGAGGATTTGGAGCTGGAATAAAAGTAAAAGTGGTGTTTTTGCAAAAATGAATTACATATTAAATTAAAACTCTTGAGGCTCATTAGTTGTCAGAAATACATTAGTGAATGATGATGAAAACTGAATAGATGGGCACAAATGAAAAATGTCCTTGACAAGTGGCAGTTAAAGCTGCACACACACACACACACACACACACACACACACACACACACACACACACACACACACCCTGCTGACTCACTGTTTATGGCTGGATGGATTTTAATTATTGCTGATAGCTTGACGTTTATAGAAAGAACGCAATCCCGATTATTATTACGTGGCGACGCTTTTCAACAGATCCCAGTTATTTATTTTGGTGATGTCGTCCTTCAGCTCCTCAGACGTCTGCAGCAAACGTCATCCCGCCGCGTCCACGCTCCCATGTCTAATCCTCACTAAATATCTTAATTGGAGCGTGTTGATAAATCAAATCAGCCTCTCGTCTGATCCACTGTGGCACTCTGAAAGCACTTCAACGCCACGGCAACAAAACAAAGTCTGTCAGAAGTATTTATGAGAGCATTGAAATGGCAGTTGTGATGAAGGGAGCCTGAAAAAGCTCAAATTAGTCACTCAGATGTTTACACTGCGAAGGCTCCCCGGGGCCAAACGCTGCAATCTAAGGACGGCGTGCTGTCCGTGTGGAGAGGCAGCCAAGCCCACTTCCTCATGAGTGCACTCACTAAAGTTGACAGACAGAGCTGCAGCTCAGATCCAGAGCTCCGACCTCAGACCGAGCAGCTCAGGTAGCTGCTCACGCTTCTGCACGTGTTTGACTTCACTGCTGCCTCTGTGTTGTTTGTGTCTTCAAACAGACCTTGGACGGAGGCTCACGTCTCAATAAAGTCTCACTTTAATAACACACAGACCAGTGTGACGGTCAGCGACAGCAGCATGTCTGAAGGAGCTGTGGCTGTTCTCATCTGTCAGCCTCCCTCATCATACCAACACGCTTCACTGAGCGTCTGCAATGCAATTCACCCGGATCAGCTCAGAGCGCGTCAGGCTGCCCGGCCGGGGGATCACACCCGTTCTGCTGGTCATCAGCCTCTCTCTCCTCTCACCACCAACATGTTTAAGCCTCATTGTGAACAGAGAGTCAGTGAAAACGGGAACGTGTCAAACATGGTGTTGGTGTTTGTTCTGCGTGTCCATCCTGACAGGAGGGAATCCGCCTCACCTGTGATCAGCTGGAGCGTCAGCAGGAGCAGCACGGCCACCTTTAGCTTCATGAGTCCAGGCTCCATCTAAACCCTGAGAGCCAGAGGAGGAAGAAATGACTCAGATGAGTTCACTCATGGTCTGTTATCTCTGAACGTTGGTGAAAAGCTGTGGTTGTCTTCCACCTCTCTAACACAGATTCTTACATTTAACACAGCAATGGAAGAATTACTGCTTTTATTTCCCCTTCTTTAAAGCAGGTGAGGTTTGGAATGAATGTCAAGGTAAAAGCAGGAAGAGGTGAGACAAAGCCATAAACTCAGACAGAGAAGCTGTGACCTACCAGGAAGAGAAGGAGTAATCCAGAGTGAAGTGAGTCCTCTCAGACCTGCCAGGGTTTCAGGACAGGTGAAGCTGCCTTGTGTTGTTCTCAGGTGAAACTGAGCAGCAGGCTCTGTGGCCACGCCCTCTCTGTCCATAGTGCATCTGTCGGCCACTCCTCGAGCTGGGAACACTTCTACCTTCCTCACTGAGGGGTTATTTTTGGAAACTTGTTTCTGTGGCTCAGAAATGTGTTTAACATAATATATATATAAATAAGAATCAGAATTCAGTGAGAAAAAAGGTCGTTGTTTTTTCTGTTCTGCCGTCAGTGTTTGTTTTCTGACTCAGACCTATGGACGGGAGCTGATGACAGGTTAATGATTAACTGAGCAGTTCAACAACTATGCTGCTGCTGCTCGTCGTGCTGGTCCACATATCTCTCATATGTCAGTCCATAATAATGCATATCACAACCTCCTGTGTGAAACTGGGCCTGAGTATAACTGGATGCTCACATGTGGCCTGAATGTAGTGAAACAGATTTGTCAGAAGAAGGATTTTTTTTTGCATGTAGTTCTTGTTGAGAGTAGTTGAACAGCGAGGTGACGTCTCTAAGTTTGAATCAGCCCAAAAACAAAAGCAAACTTTCTTTCCTCCGGACACACCCTCCTCACACACCCATGGAAACACACCCTCTGTCATTCACACACACACACACACAGAGACATATTCAGACATGTTGATTCGTGCCTCGGGGCCGGGACAGGGCCACAAACAGTGTGAACCAACGGAGCAGCTTCCACTGTCACGACTCCTTATCAGCTATGAATCATTCACCAGAAAGCAGAGTTTTGATTTGGAGCTAAACGGCTCCAGATGAGTGGTCACTGTAGTTTATATCATCTGCTTTAATGTGCTAAATCTGACTGAGGCCGGTTACCCAAAAATGAAAAGAAAGACATTTTCAGAGAAGTTGGATGGGCGGTGAGATGATTCTGTATTGATTGTGGGAGAGTGTGCGGTGTGAGCATGGAGCATGACGTTAGCCATTAGGAAACTTAAGTGCTGGGTTAATGCAATCCTGCCAATAATGTTCATTAAGGAGATGAACAAATTAGTGACGCTCAGGATGAAACATGATCAGAAAGCAAATTCAAAATCAGCTCCAAACCCCATTTCTGTTCCGTTTCCTGCCGTGTGTTTGCGAGCTGCAGACCTGGGCTTCACGCGGCGGGTGGCACCTCATCTGTCTGGATCTGAGCATGCTCACCAGTGATCCTGAGAATGTCAGGGTGTGTGAGGCTCTGCAGCGCGGCCGCCGTGCCGCCAGGTGCTTAATTGCCCCTCCCCTCTAGTGTAAGAGGAGGTTCTGGCGCCGGAGCGCTGGGCTGAACAGACTGTGTGACGGGAGCAGACAGACCCCCTGCACCAGCCCCCCCCCGGCGTGCAGACTGCAGGAGAGAGCGAGCGTGATGGATGCCTCTGTGACCACAGCGCCCTTTTGTCACCCAATGATTTCTTAATTATCCCACTAAACTTGGTAGATGAGAAGTAGCCAAACTCGGGCTTTGTCTCTCCAGCCAGGATGTGCTATGGCCCAGATTTGGCAAAGGTAGCCTAATCACACCGCGGGGCAGCAAACAAACCACCTTGACAGATGTCCAAATTACAAGTAAACAGCCTTGCAGGAGAGGCAAACAAATGACCCGAGCAGGGAGGGGGGAGGGGGGGGGGGCTCCGGGAAGGCTGGGCCTGCCAGCAGCCATACTGAAATAGCACGGCAGCGTGAGTCACGGCGTGTCAATGTCAGGCAGCCAGTTGGGCACATATATTCGTCTTTTTAAGGTGGAGCGCCGCTGGGACAAGGATGGCGCTTCTGGCAGAGGGAGGCAGTCACTCAGCCCCTCAAAGAGCTACGTGAGTGGAATGGAGCCAGGCGCTGTGGCCGCACACTATATTCATGACCCCCTGAATCTCTGCAATTAAACGTCCGCTCTGCCAGTGGGATTGATTTTTTGTCTCCTTTACAACAAACAGTCGTTCCTCACAGATGTCCATCCCATCATAAACATACAGTCTGCGGCCCGGACGCCGTTAGTTACACCCAGCTCTAATGAGTCCAGAGATTAGAAGTGCTGCCGCTCGTCATCCAATTTTAACTGTTGTCTTGTTACACTGTGAAACTGGTAATGGTGCTTCCTCTCTCCTCCCTCGCTCGGCCGCCCCGGCCCGGCTCGCTCTCCCTGTGTCAGGCTGCAGAATAAATAGTAAAGAGGGGAATGCAAGGATTCTCCCAGCCTGTGTGATTCTTTATCTCAAAGCGTGCTGGAACGGCGGCGGACGCAGCAGGACAGAATCCCGCCGCTCGCCCCTCACTCTCCACTGTTAATGGTATTAAAACTAGAAACAGAGTCGAGATTTTATTTTCACATCTGCAGCTCTGAACGAGGAGACAGAGAGAGAGAGAGATTCACCGTCCAACAGGCTGGAATCTGTGAGCACGGCCGCCGCGCTGAACAGGCACCAAGGACACGAACAGAGAGTGAGTCTGTTCCAGGAAATCACTTCCACTGTGGAACTCTGTGTGTGTGCCCACAATTATGGAGCGTGATGTCATCAGCAGAGAGTCCATCGAACAAGGAACGAGCGCCAACACCTTATCCTGGCCCTGCAGACAAAGCCCTGCCTGAGGACTGAACTCGCACAGGTGCAGCTAAATCCAACGAGAAACAAGCAAAAAGCCTCGACGGTGCTGCTTCGTCGGCAGTCGGCTGCTCCTCAGGCCTCTTTCAACTTCTAACCTCCAACATGAAAAGGCAGGAGCCTGTGAGAAATTCTGCATATGAAATAGGAAAGTAAATGGGAATTTATCTCCTGCTTACTACTACATCCCTCCCTCAGTTCACTGCTGCCCACCCACATATCCCCCCGCACACACACACACACACACACACACACACACACACACACACACAGCCTCCAGCAATATGAGCACGGTGGACCCCATAATCCAATAAGTTGTGCTTCTTGTGCTAAAGCCAGTGAAGTCTGGCACACAGAGAGTCCATGGAGAGTACGGTCCCTTAAGCCTCGCTGGCAGGAGCCGGATGGAAACTGTATTCTCTGAAAAACGGCTTCAGATCTCTCTCCCCCTCTGCTTCTACGATGGCTCATATTTCCCTGCACACGTTGGGGAATTATGCTATAATGACGTAATTTAATGCTGACTTCTCTCCTTTTCTTAAATAAATGAAGAGAGTCGCGGTGGAACGACAGCCTGGTTCACCGACTGTTCTGGACAGTGACTGCCTGTTTATTGTCTTCTGGATCCTCAGTCAATAAAAAACACACATTCATTTGGTGGGAAATTATTTCTGCTGAAGCTCGGCTGAATGGACTCGCGCAAACGCTTGAGAGCAACATAATAATTCAGAGTAGCAGCAATTTTCATCAGAAACACTCTCAGTAGTTTATGGGGGAGAATTAGCATCTTTCTGATGCTGTTTGTCTTTGTTGTCTGTCACAGCTTCACTCTGCTCAACTGGACGCTCGGCGCTGGGCGGCAGTGAAAACATGACGGCGCCCCCCCCCCCTCTGCCACAGCAACACTGCGGCTAACAGAGCGTTTGAGAGGACGCTTCATTCACTCCAGTTCATCAGCTTTCCAAGTATGAAACAAGCAGCTCGGTCACTTGGGAAACAAACGTCATGAGTTCAATGTTCAATGTTTGACACATCGTTTCTTCCACTTCCAGCTTTGTCTCTTCGCTTCCACTAGTGTCCTGACGGCTGCACACGGCGTCACTCCTGCTCCACGTGTCCGAGGAGGTCACATGGTCTGACAGCATCACGCCGGCCACAGACAGTGGTGGACAGTTACACTCTGAACGGTCAGTGTTTTTAACATGATGCTAACTCATCCATCTGATGATGAAGGTCATCAACACGGTTTGCAGATGTCACAAAGCAAACACACTGATTTTTACTTTGCTCATCTGGAGTTTGTCAACATTGTGTCTGATTCTGATTCAGTTTGTGAATTCACACTGAAAAATGAAGCCAATGTGGAAGTGCAAAAAAGCTGCAGTTCCTTGAATAACCACTAGAGCAGGCTGCAGAAGGGAGTCAATTACATTTGAGTCCCATGTTAAAATGTCCGATTTTACCACAGAAAAAAAACATTTACAGCCTGGTTCAAAACATGGCTCTAGTCTCATAAGCTGTTTTTCTACTCCATGACANCGACGCTGGGCGGCAGTGAAAACATGACGGCGCCCCCCCCCCCCCTCTGCCACAGCAACACTGCGGCTAACAGAGCGTTTGAGAGGACGCGTCATTCACTCCAGTTCATCCGCTTTCCAAGTATGAAACAAGCAGCTCGGTCACTTGGGAAACAAACGTCATGAGTTCAATGTTCAATGTTCGACACATCGTTTGTCTCTTCGCTTCCACTTGTGTTGCTTCAGTCGTCTCAGTCCGGACGGCTGCACACGGCGTCACTCCTGCTCCACGTGTCTGAGGAGGTCACATGGTCTGACAGCATCACGTCGGCCACAGACAGTGGTGGACAGTTACACTCTGAACGGTCAGTGTTTTCAACATGATGCTAACTCATCCATCTGATGATGAGGGTCATCAACACTGTTTGCAAACGTCACAAACCAAACACAGAGATTTTTACTTTGCTCATCTGGAACTGAGTTTGTCAACATTGTGTCTGATTCTGATTCAGTTTGTGAATTCACACTGAAAAATGAAGCCAATGTGGAAGTGCAAAAAAGCTGCAGTTCCTCGAATAACCACTAGAGCAGGCAGCAGAAGGGAGTCAATTACATTTGAGCCCCATGTTAAAATGTCCGATTTTACCACAGAAAAAAACATATTTACAGCCTGGTTCAAAACATGGCTCTAGTCTCATAAGCTGTTTTTCTACTCCATGACA